>BCLH01000278.1:150151-172959 GCA_001602315.1 Zoysia pacifica
TTTTTTTTTTTCTGAAAGTTTTCAGATTGGTTTAAAAAATTTAATTGTATAAATATATTTCCCAATGAAATATTTTTCGCTCAAACACCACACTACTTCTGTCTTTGTATATTGCCCGAATCATCTCTAACAAGTTGACATTTTTCTTAATTGCTTCACGTAAGTCTCATAATCTTCATGCACATTTTACACCTGGCTTATCTAGGGCTCCTTCTGTTTTCAAATTACTGTCTAGCATAGTAAATCTAGTCTATTTTTGAACTAAACTTATTGTCCTAATGGCAATAAATTAAAAACGGAGGGAGTAGATGTTTGGAATGTGTCGTGTTCTCGTCTCAACTTTTGTGCTTTTTCCATATAATCTAGGTGCTGAAACACAGCACGCGTTGCAATTTGTGATTTGAGAAAGAGACTTGTTAGGGCTTTCCATTGTACTGGATTACGTGGAACTTTCGAATGCAGAAATGATTCTTGGTAATCAAACGGGTGTTTCATTGTCCTTCTATTGATCAGCCGATACAAGTCGTCATTGCAGCTACTTTTACTTTCTGTACGTGTTTTTTGTTTTTAATGAAATATGTATTTCCTCCGTTTTTAAATTGATTTTAAATTTTAACTTTGATTTTTTGTCTTATTCAAAAAATTAGTTCAAATATGTAAAATTTGAAATTGTGATTTAAATAACTTTAATGATTAATCAAATTATTACAAAATATATAATTTTTATTAAATTTTTTTGAATAAGATAAAAAGTCAAAAATTAAAATTAAAAGTCAACGACGTACGTCAATTTAAGAAGTTAGCAACGCCGACCAGCGTTACGCTATCAGCGGTGCCTGCCGCTGCCCGTGATGACACTTTTGTGATGACATCTTTTATTAGTTTCACACGTTGCTACTTCTATGAAGTTTGCGACTAGCACAGACGCTGGTGCCCGTGAGAAAGAGAAGCCGGCATTTTTTGTTCAAGATGAACGCTTTTGTAATCACCTGAGACCTGAATTGAGGCATCTATAGTTAGCAATGCCATGGTGTTAACCAATCCTAGGGTTCCTAGCGAGGCCTTGGCATGCAGCCCCTGTTGTGTTTGTGTGTACTCTATCAAAGGAGACTCGATTCATCTTACTCCCTTCGTCCCACTTCAAATGTCGTTCTACGGTTTGAATCTTGTCCCAAAGAAAGTGTCGCACTTCCCTCCCGAAGCAGCTTGTGTCCGTGGCGCTCCCCTGAATAATTGCACCGCAGGCAGCAGCCTCCTCCACGCGGTGACCCCTGCGCCATGGCCTTGTGACGGAGCTCTCCCACCCGGCGACCTCCGACCCATGCATGCCCCAGGCCCCGCGACGAGCTCCCCGTCCTGGCAACCTCCGGCTCGTGCCCCAGGCTTCACGACAAGCTTCGAATCTCGACGATCTCCGGCCCGTTTCCCATGGTGCCGCGACGAGCTCCCTCTCCCGGTGACCTTCAGCCCATCCCCCACGGGCCCGCGACGACGGCCTTGACCCAGGCGGTTTCAGTTACATTTTTCAAATGCTGTGCCCGCTCGCCCGAGTAAGAGGTTTCTGAATTTGAATTGTTGATGCAACCGCACAAAGTTCCAGATCCCGGCGACTTGCTACAAAAAATGCCATCTGCTACAACAAATCAAAATAAATGGTTCCCTGAGTAAAGTCTGCTGAAAAAGTTGGTTGCACGGTTGGGTTGCTAAACTAGATCCTAGTCGTTGATACATTTGCATGCACTTCCTCCAGTCAACTACTAGTCGGCATGCACAGATGAATCAGATCCTAGTCGTTGATACATTTGCACAGCATCGAACGGTTGCGGCGTCCGTAACAGGTGAGTAGCACAGCATCGAACGGCTACGGCGTCACAAGCGCAGCCGCGGCCCGAGGAGAGCGTAGCTGCTGGTATATATACAGTGCGCTCGTGACCGGCAAGCGGCCTTGTCTTCCAGGGGACAAAGAGGGGGAGAGGCGGGCGGGACTGGAGGAAGGCGGCGGCGTGTCACCCTGTTCACACGCGCTCGTCCACAGCGGGCGATCAAAAGCTTGAGGAGCCGGAAGCTTCTGCGTTCACCGGAGAAGAGAGAATGGCGCTTTCTCCTCCATAGCTGTTCTCCTC
The DNA here is from genome assembly GCA_001602315.1 of Zoysia pacifica. NCBI lineage: Eukaryota > Viridiplantae > Streptophyta > Magnoliopsida > Poales > Poaceae > Zoysia > Zoysia pacifica. The sequence continues at coordinate 152,275 of BCLH01000278.1, forward strand.
TGCATCAGGTTATTGTAAGTTTCTCTCTCTCTCCCTCTCTCTCTTCTCTCTCTCTCTCTCTCTCTCTCTCTCTCTCTCTCACACACACACACACACACACACACAGACAATATACCAGCAGATCGCTTGTTCCTCCCTGTGAATAGGACTAGTGTTTTACAGGATCGGTCGCAGTTTGTCTCCACAAGTTTTGATGTTTAGGATTGGGAGTACATCACATTTTACCCAGCAGTTCTTCCTCGCATTAGCGGTACGGAGTGCTCGGGTGGGGAAGGGGGGAATGGAATTTCACTCCTAGGAGCAGTAAAAACATGTGGTCGAGGGAGGGATGCACTAGGGGACAATAAATGATTCCCCTGACCGGCATGGATTAGCATTTCTTGTACTTACGAGATCATGCCGTTGGGCGGGCCTCGTTTCGGACATACTCCTCCAGTTGTTCGTTTAGTTTTGGCAAAAAATAAATGCGGGTTTGGCTTTTGAAAATTTTGCTTCCCGGGCTGGGCATGCTTGCCGCATGGGCATGGCTGGCCCTTGAAGTGATAGAACAACACTGATTCCAAACCGCGGCTCCCCTCCCTCGATGGTTGAAAAATCAACCCTGCTGCTGCTCTGTCTTTGGCAACGAGTGACGACACAACACCCGAGGCGTGTTCTTTGGCAGCGTGCAGCAGCAGACTTGTTCCTCCTAGGCTCCTAGCTGGTAGGAGTACTGCCTCCTTACCTTGCCTACGTACCATCATGTCAGGTGCCCAGTCAGTCACGGAGGAGAGGAGGGGGACGGTGCCGCTAGCCTGCTAGCGCTAGGCTATGGAGACGACGGACGAGCAGCGGCTGCTGCCGCAGCACAGGGCGGTGAAGCCCACGTGCCCGCCTTGGCTCCAAGCGGCCATTGCAGGTAAAACAACCATGGCTCCTGTATTCTACTCGTACAGTATTTCTAATTGTGACGGAGTGCTAGTATTTTTTAATTTAATTTTTTACTAGCACTTGGTTCTTCTTGTTGCTGTCTGCGCACTGTTGTGCTGTTCCAGACATGCCAATTCCTTGGTAGGGTTCGTTTCTTTGTTGTTAGGCAGCGCCGTGATGCAGACGCCTGTGTGCGATGTTTGGCGCTGGACTCAAGGGATCACAGTTCACAGGACGAGTCGAAGGGGACCCAACCTCATGCTTCCGCCATGAGGCCCGTGACGAGCTCTATGATCTCACTCATGCTTCTGCCATGCTCGTCGTCCTCAGTCCTCACACAGTGCATGCGGATGAGATCACGCACTATGCTCGTCGTCGTCCTCGGATAGCATGCACTGTGTGAGGACCTTGGAGATTTGGAACAGTGGTGCGGTGGTGGTGCAGCCAAGAGCACGCGAGAGTGACAGGACGTTCCTTCCCTTTGCAATCTTTTATTTGGACTTGGATGCCTTCTCCTTCTACCCTTCCTTGGAGCCCGTTGGATTGCAGGGGCCCTTTTTTCACCCGCGACATACTCTAACCCTACCCCTACGTAGTAGGTTCAAATTTTGAATTTCGTAGTCGATGGACAAGTTGATCGAAACACACGATCATTCCAAAGTCAACCCACTATTCAATCAGGACTTACTTAGATCAATTATGTTTATAGTATTTTTAATAATAAAATAAATTATATGTTCACAAAATTTTTAAATAAAACGAGTGGTTAAATTTATTTATTTTTTTTTTAAAAAAACGAGTGATCATTCAAGGCAACTGAGTGAACTAACGATGATTTCTTGCTTTCGAATTGGTTTGTTGGCGCGCGCAGACATTGAGCAGCGTGTGCGCTCGCTATCAGTTTCGGCGCCGGATGAGGATGCCACGGAGCACTCCTTCGCTGCCCGCGCCGAGAACTACTACCAGAAGCGGCCGCAGCTGCTGGCGCTCCTCACCGACCTCCACCACCGCTACCTCTACCTCGCCGACCGCTACTCCCAGTCCCTCGCCGCAAAGAACCTCCACGCCGCCGCCGCCGCCGATCCTAGTGAAATTTCGGACTGCTGCTCCTCCGACGTCGACGACCGCTGCTCTGACGCCGGCAGCTCGCTCTCCTTCCAGCCGCCGCCGCTTATCAACTGCAGCCGCGGCGGCATCACCGTCGCGGATGATGACTCTGAGTTGATGGTCGCGGAGCTCGTGGCGGCCTGGGTGGACCGCGACGTGCTGGCGGACGAGGCTGAGCGGCGGAAAACAGAGGCCGCTCGGAAGATCGAGCTGCAGGGGAGCCTGGTGGAGGTCCTCGAGTCCGAGCGTCTGGTGCTTCTGGGCGAGAACGCGCGGCTGGGGTTCCGCGCGTCCGCGGCCGAGGACGAGGCCGCCGCAGCCGCCGCGGAACTCGGGTACATGCGGCGCCGCGCGGCCGAGATGGCGCGGCTGGTGGTCAAGCTCCGCGAGGACCACCGGGTGTGCATGATGGGCCGCAAGATCGAGGCGCTGCAGGCGCAGGTGTACGGGCTGGAGCTGCGGAACCGGGAGTGCTACGAGACCATGGCGGCGTGGGAGGCCGAGCGCAAGGTGGGCGCCGCCGAGCTGGAGCGGCTACGCGCAGAGAATCGCAGGCTGGCCGCGGTCATGCAGCCAGCAAGTCAGGAGAAGAAGAAGAAGAAGAAGAAGAAGAAGAAGAAGAAGAAGAAGGGAAGTGGGGCAACATGGTGGTGGTCGAGGGTGCGGCTGGCGGCGGAGTGGTCGCCGTGCGCGCCGTCGTCGGTGAGGAAGGTCGGGGAGCAGAAGAGCAAGGGCAAGGACGCCAAGTACCAATACTACTACCCCGGCTGCTTCTGCGCCTAATTCTACTAGATTATTAGAGTCGTGCCCGTGTTTTGGCGGACTTTTCATTCTACTATAGGATTAGTAGAGTGAGGAGGACCAAGAGAGGTTATTATGGGACAAGGCAAGGTGTAAAATGGTAACTCCCCTTACTTATGCAGGGGTGGAGGAGTAAGTAATGTGTTTTGTATGTTAGTAATTTCATTTTAAGGTCTTTTTAGGAATGTGGAAATTTCATAAAAATCGCATAGAAATTTCAGAAGAAACAATTCGATTCGATTTTACAGGAAAAACATATAAAAGGTAGGAAAAAAAAATTCCACGGAAGCAAGTTGCCATGTTAGTCTCGTCAAGTGGTAAAAGGGTCAATACACACCTTTTTTAGGCAGGATCACTATGAAGAACAAATGCACAGGTCACCTAGTTACAGTACTGCTAGTAATGCCCGAGCAGATCCAATATGAAATCAGTGATACAGGGATTGTGATCATTTGGCATGATCTTTTTGGCGCAAGGGGTATGTTTCTCGAGATGGGCCGGGCTAAAATGTTTGTGGACTTGGACCGAGGCAAGGGTGATCAAGTACTCCAAGGACTGGTCTTCCATGTAGGTAGGCCCGCCTACTGATCCGTCGGTCTTGGGCCGCCATTAGTACGACGCAGCACCCGTGTGATGACCGGAGAAGCAACCCTTGCGAGTCTTGCGACAGGAATCAAGCAACTTCATTGACCAAGGAGAAGGAAACACGTGGCCTGCGGCATTTCCTCAGTCCTCACCCGTCACCGACCCAACCGACCCAAGCCCAGTTACCAAAGCAGGCGCGCCGCGCGAAGGGCTCTGCCTTTTTTAAAAACGGATTTGTCTCTGGTTTTTTTTTAATTTTTTTTATGATTTTGGCTTTGATTTTTAAAAAAATATTTGAAGAATAGTTTTTTTTTAGTTCTTTTATTTTATAAGAGTAATAAAAAAAATGTTACGTGAACGAAAAAGTGACAGAGAAGCCCATATTTTCGTGACTCAGTCGTCTTCTTAAGAAAAATAGCGCGATAAAAACCGTTTGATTAAAACCAATCAAAAAGGGCGATAAAAAAACCCTAACGGGGCCTTAAGAGGCCTCGACCTTCTCTCCTCTCCTCTCCTCTCCTCTCCTCTCGTCTTCCAGGTGGGACGTGGGAGGGGGCACCGACGTACGCCCGCCGCGCCAGAAATAGGCCTGGATCGATGGGCGTCACCCAGGTCCTCCTCCACCGCCACCGCCACGCGCGGGGCTTCGACGAGGACGACGACGACGACTCCAGCAGCTCCGGCAGCGCCCGCGAGGGGGTGCTCGAGGCGGACCAGTCGCCCTCGCCGCGACCCATGTCCTCCTGCGGCACCTACATCCTGCACCGCGTGTGCAGGTTCGACACACTAGCCGGAGTCGCCATCAAGTACGGCGTCGAGGTCCGTTCCGTTCCCTTCCTTTCATGCCCATCTGATCTGCTGTGCCGCATTCCAACATGGTGCCAATCATGCAGGTGCCGGACGTCAAGCGCGTCAACGGCCTCACCACCGATCTGCATATGTTCGCGCACAAGACGCTGCGGATTCCGCTCCCCGGGAGGCACCCGCCCGCCCCCACCACGCCCTCATCGTCCCCGAGCGACGCTGCCGATCGCACCAGGTTCGATTCATCCGTCATTTTCCACTCGCGCACACAGCCGCTTGCCTTCACGTTTAATTAAGAGATGTGATTGCGTTGCGATCCCGCACCTGATCAACCATCGGTATTCCTTGCTCCTGGAGTAGTAGATACGTAGCATCCGACTAGCGGGCGTGGTAGGCAGGTTTTGGCCGGACACCGTTGAGAACCGCTGCTGGGGTAGGCAACGTTCCACTTCCACCAATTGCCGCCTCCCCCTCCAGGACCACGCACTGCTCTGCTCGTCCTCAGTGTGTTCAACACTCACCTAAGCTTACAGCCTTACACTAAGGCCAACTGGGCCGTGCTTTTTTTTTTTCTCCCTCCTCTTTTCCCTTATCTACTGCTCACTCTGTCTCATAAAAAGATCATTTTTTTTTTACTTTTAGAATTTAAGTTTGACTTACTCGTCTTATTCAAAAAATTTATGAAAATATAATTTATTTTATTGTGAATTGTTTTATCATTAGAAATACTATAAAGATGATTTCTTTGTTTTTATATTTGCCAAAAAAAATTGAAAGTCAAGATATGATTTTTTTTTTTATGGGACGGAAGCAGTACTCCAGTACTAACGTTTTATGTAAAGGAGTCCACCACCTGTTTTGCAAATGATAAGAGAATACGAATATACAAACAAAAGCAATGAGGAAAGGTTATGCGATCATGCCTGGCAACAGGTGTGCAGCATTCATATGTTTCCACTTCACTTCTTGATAGTATCTAGAATCTCCGGTCGGGACAGAGCAATATAGTCAAAACACGCAAGTTTTTTTTTTGTTTTATTCTGGACGAAGTTGATGTAAAAGGACGGAATATTTAAGCGGTGTCCCACTCTATAGATTCATAATAGTACTTCCCTCCTTGCTGTCCCACTTTATGTTTCCACTCTATAGAAGTAGTTAGTGTACCAGTTTCGGTGGATATAGTACCCTTTTTTTTTGTCTGCAGTAAGTGACAATATTGCTTCTATCAGAGAATGGAGTACACGTCGCCCTCCCAGAAATACTGCTTCCATGGATCCATTTCTTAAACCACCTCGGGGCGCAGTTTCGCCATCGATGAGCCTCTTGCAGGGGTACTACGGCCTCCCACCGGCTCCGAAAGGGAACCTGACTAACGGAGGCACTGAAATGGCGGCATATGCTAGCGGTAAAATCCATGGCCGTTTGCTTATGTTATTATCCATGTTTCAGTGAGCCACTAGAATCTGACTTTGAACTCTGAATCACATCCAGGCCACCATCGGAAAGCTAGAAGCTTGTCGGACAGTTTTTCTATTGTCAATGGAGATCCCACTAGGGAGGTTGACGATTCTGAAAAGCCAATAAGGCGGCGCCAGAAAGCTGATAATGAGTTAACAGCGAAGGAGGACAGTGGCCTGCCGGCCAGGGCTGGGCAACGCTTGGTCCTGAGGCCAAAGTCTGGCAATCAACCAGAGATGAAGAATAGCAGCCAGCAAGATCTTGTAGCTGCAGGGATGCTTTCTTACATGGACGAATTGCAGTCTGTCAGGAAATCATCGAGCACGCCGGAATTCCAAGACGCAGATAACAGCAGCATCGCGTCGGTATGGTTGAGAAGCACGTGGAGCTTGAAACCTGATGCTTTCACGCTCCCTCTCCCAATTTTCGACGGCATACCCAAGCCACTTCTGGACAGCATCCCAAAACCTTTCTTCGACAGTATTTCGGTCCCGGTTGCCGCTTGGAGAAACAAGGCAGCCAAAGATTAGCGTTATTTATTGGTAATTCCCAGAGATTTTAGTCGAGGTCCAGCAGCAAGTGATAGGAGTTGGCTTATGCCTCCCCAGCTCCCGGCCAGAGAAGATGACTTTAGAGCATCGTCATTTCGGTGTTGAAGTGATATGATGGATACGGTGATACCATACCAGACTTTCTGCATGCATACTGTACTGAAAATATTTTTTTGTCATTGAGATTTATAGCTGTGTGTAAAGGCATCGGAGCATTGGGTCTTATTCTTTTGTACACATAGGAATGAAGGTAAACGACAAGCATCATGCGAGCGCTTCCCATGCAACAATGAAGCAGCAGTTTTTTTTTTTTTCTCCGATTGGATTTGGCTTAGTTCGTTAAGATGCGATTGTTGGTATTATTTAAATTTGCAGCGGTAAATCAAGGAGTAGCGAACAAAACGCAGCACATTCATGGAAAGTGCCATAGCATGCCAATAACGGCGTAAAATTCACGAGTTTAGAGCTCTGTTATTGTTGAGAATACTGGGCTACATAAGTTAGAGCTACTAAAACTTTGAAACAAGTGGTGACGGATTACAAGAAATCTGGTGAATTATTAGTCTAAGCTGGTGCCGCGAAGTTTGCTCCGGCACACCCTAGAGTAGCAATCCCACTCAGAAGGAAGGAGAAAATATTCAGCATACGAAATAGTAGTATCTACCATCAATGAAGGTACTAGCTGAACTTGTTCTTATGTTGCCCTCCCATCACCGACAGACTAACTCTAGTCATAACAACGATGAATATCACGATAAGCCAACACGGCAAGGTGGCTTTGATCGCCTAATTGTTGCCCACATGGATCCTTGGCTTTGGCAACGCGACCCTGGTGAGGCGCATCACTGTTATACATGTTCAATCTCTTCAAGGGCACTTCCTTTGAATATAGGAGACTCCATGCTCTTCATACCTGGTGCATGACATACAGAGATGGCTTATCAGGCGTTCAAAGAAAACCATGAAAAACTTAATCTAAAACATTAAGCTTACTCTGCTTTGGAGAACCACATTTGCTGGAACGATCCTAGAGATGCAAGAATGCTACCTCCAATCCAGACACTGCATATTGAGTCCCAATAAATCAGACATGCCGTCATGCATAGCAATGGCACAAGAAGATACGGTTGAATCTTCTCTACCAACCACCTGACTAAGGGATAGAAACTAGTACAAAGATGAGCAAATACAGTAGTCAAACCTGAATCGCCTTTCTACTGAATTTCCACTTGCCATGACCTTAACACGAGCAGCTTGAGGAGATGCCTGCAATAATTCAATGTGATGGTAAGAACCAGCATCAGGGACCAGGGAACCATTGTCAACACTTCCAACCATATAGGAGCTCCTATATATGAATTATGCTGTTCTTACTAATACTAACCAACAAGAACAAAAACATTTTTTCATTCTAGAATTTCAAGTAAGGTTGTAGAATATGAGAAAATTGTATGTGAAACTAATATGATAGCCTCAGCATGTATAGACGCATGGTAGATGATATAAATATATCATCTTAAAAAAAAAACGCTATTAACCATTATTGACTTGATAGTTTATAGTAGGAAATTACTGATATCTACCAAAATGCAAACTTTTGCATGTCAAATCTGCTAGCACAATATTACAAACAAAATCTATACTAGAGGTTCGAGCTAAAAATACGCACCTCTAATACTTCTTTCTCTAGGCGCTCTTTTAACTGCAGAATTGATGATGAGCCACCAGAAAGCTATCCAAAATAAAAAGTTTGAAGATGTTAGAATGTATAGCCAAAAACATGTTGAAGGACTAATGCCACTGGACACATGCACATGGCATGCAAATAGCAAAATGCTGTGCTGGAATTCATGTCTTTACCAAGATGTTGCTAAAAAGCTCCTTGCGTATGTCAACGTCACACCTATTTATGCTATCAATGACCTGGGTGCAATGAAATATTAGCAACTTTAGCCATACAAATAACTGTAATGCTGCCAGCAATGAAGAACAGTATTGAGCTCATACTCAACACACCATTCGTGGAAGGCCACGGACTGATGTTGAATCTGCAAATCCATCAATCCCAGGAATAGTCTGCCCATCACAAAATACGGATGTATCAGAGAGTTAGACAAGTATGGATCGAGAAAGCAAGTCTGCTGAGCTCAAAAGAAATTTCTAAATTATTATTGCTCGAGTCTACTGAACTACAAAGCGATGAACAAGATTTTCATGCACTAACGTATTATTTAGTACCAGCTACAGTTAGTCAATCCCATCAGCACGTGTTATTCTCTTCTGCAGTGCTCACCTGAGATAAGGATGGATTAAATAGAATGTCCGGAATCTTGAATCGATCAGCACCAACTTCGATAGTTCTGATCAAAATATCAGATGGAAATTCAAAAGAACAATACAACAAACATAACAAACAAAAGTTGACTTAGCTACTAAGGAAATAAGGGCACTCATAAATTGAAAATAAATCAGTAACTAAAAGATGTTTTAACTTACTGTCCATCTGGAAGCTCATATGAAGTCGTAGGAACATTTGCATATGCCACTTCTGCAATTAGCATAAAGAAGGAAATATAAATACTAGAACCAAACAAGAAATGTAAAGCAAGAAGACAATGAACAAACATAATTAAGTGTTATAGCACTCAAGATACATATCAAGAAAGCCAAAGAAATTTTGCATCCTTAATACTCCCTTCACTTTTGTTTCTACAAAATTTCGGCCAAGAATTTGCACTAAAATTCATCATGTAAACTCCTTGTCCCAAACTTCATATGAAGGCAGTAGTAATACACTAAAAGCTAGTCCCAAGTCCCAACAACAGAAATAGCCTTTATGATCACGTACCATCAAAGGCCGTATCTGGGACTCTGCAAACGGACTCCTTGATGTCACTAACAATAGCCCTCTGTAATAAAAGACACTTGATGCCAACCAGAAAAAAAACAATAACAACAATTAAAAAGGTTCAATGTCTGTCGATGAAAATACCATGCAATATAACTTATAACTCTCAGTTGTGTTTGGAAGATCAAGATCTACAATCTGAAAAAGACAAAGGAAAATGGAGTTAGGGAACATACTGACTGATTACTTTTCACACAAATAGCATGTACATAGCTGAAAAGTCATGCCCGGGCTCAATATGATGCAGTTATAAGAATTCCATATCCATACAAGCAACAGACAAAAAATAGTAAAAACAAATATCAAATGAAAGAAAGGTTATAGCATAATCGAGCTAACTTCCCCTGATAACACGATCAATGATCAATGCAACCTATTAAGATCCATAAAATGAGGCCAACGAGAAGCCAAAAAAAAAACACCACCTTAAGTGGCCTAACAGACCAATAAACACAAATAATCAGTCCACAGAGTTTCCTGTTTCTGACTATTACAACAATATACGACGCGGTTTAAGCAGGGAAATACAATGGATAGAAGAAAGAAATTAAGGACAACTTATCAAAACTGGAAATGCTAAACTAACATTTTTTTTTCCTTAGACGCTGCTGCAATTAGTGGTACCAGGTAGTACAAAAGTCATCCATACGAATGAATACAAGGTTGCATTTGAAATAAGAAATTGGTGTTGCTATTGAAGCCAGTCAAATGAACAGTAAGATTGTGTCTCAACCGTCCCATTTTTATGCTAGCAGCATTTTCAACTTATCAAATGTTGATACCAAGCAAATTGAAATGGCAAATTATACATTTATTATCCGTAGGGAGTTCTCCCAAGACTTAAGAGAATCCTGAAAAAAAACAATATTTGAATGTTGAAAGAAACGCACCTCGTAGTCTCCAGGACTGATTTCCTTCTTCTTAAATGAATACCTGGGCCTTATCTGAAAAGAGAAAAACAGGAGGTGAACATGTACCAAACATTAGTGCACTATTTTAATCGAGTGAGACACAAGCTTACAACAACACCCTTGCTCTCCAAGCTTTTCATCATACAATCAGTTAAAAATTCACCACCAACTGGAGAAGTTGCCACAGACTGCCATCAGAAAACAAGTAATCAAAATAAGGAAATTTTACATCAGAACTCAGAATAGAAAAATTGCCAGGGATGTCATTGTTACATACACAAGAGCCCGTGTACAAGTCAATAGAATAATTTTGAAATACAATCTGTTTATTAAGCTTTTCAAATGAATAACTTGAAACAAAAGGAAAAAGGAAAACAGTAACTAGGCACAGAAAAACTGCTGCATGATTTTCATTTACAATTTACAAGCTTGTCCTAGAGTCCTATTAATAGCATAACATACCTTTTGCAAAACAAAGCCATCATGCACAGCAGAAACCACCGTAGAGCCACCACCGCTGCACCAAAAATCACCACATCATCACATTCCAACCATGTCTCTCATGACGAAGCCCAAAAACCATGGGAAATAAGATAAAACATCTCAATGACAACTTGATAAATTAAGGTGGTTCTAACATAGTTATGTTGTTTATGGAATCCTAAAATAACACAAATGGATATGCCTACAAGCTCAAAAACAAGATAACTTTATATAGCATGAATGAAGAAGGAAGCAAAGGAAATCAATCAGGCGCAAAACAATGAAAGTATTCTGCTCCGCAAAATGGCATCATGAAAGTAATACCTGTCAACCACCAACGATGTAGCACGTCCAGATGCAAAAGATGTGAGCACCTGATAACACAATCGACAATCAAAAATACTAATCTGACTGAATCAACGATTGGTTATGACAGAGACATACTGCATTTTTCGCTAGAAACAGTGCTGGCACTTTGTAGTTCTCAAACATAAGTTCTGCTGCTCTACAGAAACATAGAAAATCATAGTCAAACATGACCACAACATTTTCCAGATCCACGGCAATATGTAGCAAATTACAAAGTACAAACATTATTTCAGATATATTGGATTAAATTCGTGTTCTACGTATACATTCATAAACCACAAATAGAAGATAGTCAGGCACGAAAAACGGTGCAATCAGTAGAATAAGCAAAGAGCGAGATAAAATACAAACAGTATTATTCGGAAAAGGAAATCTCCAAATGGCGCTACTACGGTATAAGCAATTAAATACTGTTGTGAAATGACTGCTAGAAGTCATCGAAGGTGGTCCGAGCACAGTTGTAACTAGGGGCAAAAAACAGTAATTTGTTCCATGATCAATGAAAGTTGGTAATACTAAGGTTTTAAACATGACACATATGTGCATACTTCTCTCTTTGATGTGCGGTGTTTGTAGATGGCTCGGCAATGAGCATGGGATGCTCCTCAGGATTGATTAGCAGACGCCGTCTGAAATGTGGAACAAGTCAGAGTGACAGCCAGGTGGCAGAGAAATAGCATCTTTGATAAATTACACAGACATCATAAAGATGATCCTAATTGCACAAACATTGGAATGTACAGATACAATGTTCAGTTATCAGATAATGCCAAAGATAAAGCAGCAGCTATGCTCACATTCAAATACCAGCTTCAACAGGACCTCAATTGCTGATTTTAAATTTGAAACAGCAGAAACTTCTCAGAGTAACATTAAACAGATGATAAAAGTCACCTGAAAGCATGATTCCATATATTATCAACAATATCCCAGTCACTAACTGTTCCATCTTTCATAGCTGAAATCACCTGTTTAAAGCAGTGGGGGAGAGATCAGCAACAAACATAAGTTAACAAACTATTAGCCTCATATCAATCCGGAGTACATGCAGCAACTAACCTCCATATTATCCCTCCTGAACTCTAATTCTTGACCTACATAAAGTCTACGTTTTGTCTTGGCTTTGTCCACATCCATAGGCCTGGCTCCATTCTTTGAATCTGATGCAGAATCAGGCTCCTTCTCTGCCATGGACTCATCAGTGTCTCCCGTTTGTTCAATTGAACCGACGACCTTAACACATAAAACCAGATACAAGGCACCGTAAGAACTTATTATTGAGAAAAGCTTAAAACTATAGCACTAATTTGTCAATCCAACATAAACTTGAAGAACTGAATTTTACACAATAGTAAGCCCCAACGACCAATTCGCCAGTCACTCCACGGAACCCACTCCAACAGGTCGCGGACACTTGAGAAGCGACCAAAATGTGAGCCCGAAACGTAATTCGGCGGAAAAAGCAGGGGAGGGGACACCTCTAAGAGTATAGAAGCAGAGGAGCATTTGTCTCACCGATGGGAAGACGGCCTTGGGGGTGTCGTCGCCGGCGTATCCCGCCTTACAGCTGTAGGAACCCACATCTATGACGATGGCCGAGACCTCGTCTGCGGAGGTGAAACGGAGCGGGGAGTGAGTGAGATCTCCTGAGGTTTAGGGTTCAGAAGCCGCGACGGCGGATGGGGAAGAGAGCTTACCTCCTCCGTACATGGCTGGACCACCCAGGGAGGACGGGCTCGGCGAACGGAAACCCTAGCTCGCCGGAGAGGGAGGGGAGGGGAGGGGAGAAGAAGGTCGCTTGGTTTGGGCTCGACTCGACTTGCCGGCGAGTTCCTGGTGATGAGTCACACTTTGGGACAGAAAGTGAACAGAGCTCCCAAGTGCAACACTGATGCAAAAGAAAAAAGAGAAACTGTGCCCCCACGCAGGATCGAACTACGGACCTTCAGTTTACAAGACTGACGCTCTACCACTGAGCTATAGGGGCTGTCGTGCTGCGTGATGAAATATACTATATTTATTTATTGTCTTCCTTATCCGAAATGCTCTGCCTGGAGCAGCAGGGCACCACGCCGAGACGCGCTTGCACGCAGGACTCTACCGAAAAACAGCGGCAAGAAGATAAGCTTCACACGTAGTAAGAGTAATGCTAGCTATCTTGTCCCGATGAATGAACGCGCCAGTAGATCCAAAAGCACAACAGAGAGAGAAGAGGATGACGAGGCGCCAACTAGGCACGCAGCGATGGCTGCAAGCATCGCGTGCTGCAGTGCCACGTCAAATGTGTCACCCTTGTTCGTCTCATCTGCTCACCGCCGCGTTATATAAGCCGCTTCGCCTAACACAGCTATCGACCACTCCATCGCCTAGCCAGCTGCCTACGTCGATCGTGAAGTGAAAAGCATGAGGAAGCCTGGAGGTCGCCGCTTCAACGTGGGCCGCTTGGCCACGGCCACGGACCCCGGCACCCTTCGCGACGCGTTCGCCGAGTTCCTCGCCACCGCCATCTTCGTCTTCGCCGCGGAGGGCGCCACGCTCTCCCTCGGTTATAGCGCGTCGTGTCACGAGTGCAAGGGCGTGGCCAACGGGCTGGTGGCGGTGGCGCTCGCGCACGCGCTAGCCCTCGCGGCCGCCGTCGCGTCCACCATCAACGTCTCCGGTGGACACGTCAACCCGGCCATCACCTTCGGGGCGCTCCTCGGCGGCCACGTCTGCCTCGTCCGCTCCGTCGTCTACTGGACCGCGCAGCTTCTCGGAGCCGTCGCCGCGGCGCTCCTGCTCAGGGTTACCACCGGAGGCGTCGTGGTACATCACGTATTACTACCTGATGATCGAAGTAGTTAGTAGCTATTAACCGATGATGTCTGAAAGATGTGTGATCAATGTGATGCATGCAGCACCTGCCTGAGCCCGCGCTGGCCGCCGGTATGAAAGGATGGCACGCAGTGGTGCTGGAGGCGGCGATGGCGTTCGGGCTCACGTACGCCTACTACGCGACGGCGATCGACCCGAGGAGGGGTGCAGGTGCTCACGCAGGGATGGTGGCGCCGCTCGCCGTGGGGCTCCTGGCCGGCGCCAACGTGATGGCCTGCGGCCCCTTCGACGGCGCGGTCATGAACCCGGCGCGGGCGTTAGGGCCGGCGTTCGTGGGAACGCGCCGCTGGCTCAACCAGTGGGTGTACTGGGCGGGGCCATTGGCCGGCGCCGGACTTGCCGGCCTCTTCTACGAGCACGTCGTCCTCAACCCAAACAACGGCGTGCCCCCGCCCAACTGCACCTAGTTGGAGTACCTGCTTAGCGAACGTGATCGATCTCAGTGTTGATTTGCACCCGACGAGATGTTGCTGTCCTTGTGTTGTGTGCGTGCGTAATAATGTGGTAATAAGGAGTCTTCTCTGTACCGAGAGCTGCTACAGTGTTTTAGCGGAACCTGAAATGGTGCGCAATGCTTAGTTATGTGCTAATTGTGCGTTACCTCTGCTGCTTAAGAACTGTCCCTGAAGGCTACCACTCCGGGATCCAGAGTTTACAGAGAAATTGGATGGTTTTATAATATTGATATTGTCTCTTATTTAAAAACCTGTGATATTTTTTTAATAAGATGAATGATTAAAAAAAATTTAAAAGCACAATGTTTTTCCCTATGTATAAATGCACGTTCAATTACAACTACTAGGACAGCCTGATCGTGTAGCTTTTCAAGATTATGCCTCCAACTAAATACTTTATCACCGAATAGAGATATATGTTCTGAAAACACAGTATTGATACAGTGCTTTTGCATATGTCTGTTAATAGATGTTTCTTTAAAATGTTTATGGTTTTCAAAATTTTATTTTTACTTTAAACATTTTGAAAAACATGTTAATTAATAGTCAAGATATGGTGTTTATAAATTTTACAATAAACTAATCACTAATGTAATAGAGATTAATAGTATGCATTTAAACATTAATATCTCACGTGTGATTATAATCCAAATATTGCTATTTTACCCATATTACAAAACATCAATGTCTCTCGTATGAAAACAATAAAAAAATTACTACAAACTTAAATGTATTTTACAATAATTATTACACAACAATATTCTCTCTGTTACTAAATTAAAAGTTATTCTCTCTCTTTCCACTTGCATCGAGACGTGTGCTACGCAGGAGAACTGTGTATCCACTTGTGTGACTTCTTCAAAAATCGAGTTGAACGCGGCAACGCGCGCGCGTCGTGCTAGGATACTTTTTCGTACAGTAGCGGCCACAAGACAAGCGCCACATAAAATCCTTACTTTGTAATTCCAACTGAGGCCCGCTCTAACCCTCAGCGCACAGTCTCACTGACAAGTCAGGCCGAGAGTAATATGGTTCCACATGTCAAGGGCTATGAAGGCGACGTTCCCACAGCCGACCTGCTTTGGCGGGCGCAGCACACAAGACTCGTGGAGATTCTCCGTCGCCGGCTCCTTCCTCGTCTAAAATCGTGGGGGAGAGGAACGGAGAGGGGTATTCGGTCGTTGCCTCCTCCTCCGGCCCCGCCTTCCGACCGTGCCGAGGACGAAGACGAACAGGAGAGGCGGCGGGGAGAGGTGACTTGAGGCCAGTCTCGAAATCGGGAGAAGAGTGGAGCGCGCTAGAGTTCGCGGTCACAGCCGCCGTCTCCTCTTCCACCGCCGTATCTTCCCACCGATCCCGAGCCAAGGACCACGGGAAGAGGCCGTCGGAGGCGTTCTGGGAAGCTTTTGGAATGGCGGTGAGAGTTTTTTTCTATCCTGTCCTCTTCTTTCCTCTGCTCTGTAACCTCTGTTCCCTTCTTTCCCCCTTTTGTTGAATCTATCAGTTCTGATGTGTTTTGTTAGAACTTGAAAGCATTGCATGTAGATTGTTCATACGAAATGTGGATGTTTTAATCTTTCCTTTATTAGCGGGCAGCAATCCTGTAGTAAGAAGCACACCATATCGTAGAATATATCCGTTGCTTTGCTCAGGATCTTATTTTACTACCTGTTTCATTATGCACATTCCAGGGAGACAGCAGCTGATCCCAAAATACAGCCACCCATCACACCCTTTAAGACCTCCTTTGGAACGAAGTAAATTTTCCTATTTCCTGTATTTTTCATGTGAAATTGAACTAATTCCTATACGATTCCTGTGACAATCTCGTGTTTGAAAGGAGCCCTAAAAATATCCGCCCGTTTGGTAAGAAAATTAGAAATAGAATATGACTCCAACAACTTATAAATGTTGCAACGATGTGAAAAAGATGGCCTTCACTGCCTTGCCAGTTATTACCCCTCAATTCGCTGCCAGCTGCATTTTGTCTTAAATCTGAATGAACAACCGCATCTTGACCTGCAAAGGCTGCATGTGTTTATTCTTCAAATTATTAACACTGACTATTTAAACTTGATGGGTGACTGAAATTTCGTGCTGAAATTCATATAACAGGACCGGATCAGTGATAGTGATGATGGATCTGAGTGGGACAGTGATGGTATGGATGAGGTGGTGGGGAACCTCAATGGCACTGGCACGTCAGCTGCAGGTTCAAGAAACCTCGATGCTCCTGGCCCTTCCACTCTGGTAAGACATTTAAAAGATACAAATGCCACAGCTTGTGAAACACAAGCTAGCTATTCGGCAAATATTATTACCTTTGTTTCCTGTGGTCATGATCTTTAATGTTCTGTTTGTTTGCGGGGCTATATGACAGGCCGGGCCATCTTCCTCTTTGGTTGAGCATTTTGTGGGGATGGGTTTCGAGGAGAAGATGGTCTTGAAGGCTATCAAGGAGAATGGTAGCTATATTTTCAACTGATTTCTTCTTGTTTGTTACAGTTGCATCAGTTTACATACATTGTTTAACCTGCTGCTTTTACTTTAGGGGATGGTGGTGCAGAGTCATTGCTAGAGCTTCTTCTCACCTACAAGGTGTTCTTCGATGATCTTGCTTTTATTGCTCATATAATATGATTTATATCTTGCTGCTTACAAGCTTTTGTGAAACACAGGTGATAGGCAACGACAATAATTGCTCTAATTCTGGTTGTGTACCTCAAACTGTTGACACCGACGATGGCGACGAAGACAATCTTGAAAACTGGGATGACGAGGATGCTAACGGAGCCAATCTCAGGGTTCCCAACTCTGATGATTCTGACGACGAGGTAAATGCAGAGACAACTTTGGCCACTTTGGCCTTGGCAGTAACAATTTCTGATCTTTAGTTACTAGCTCTTAAGTAGATCTTTTCCGATATGGTGGCTGTCTAGTGCATAATGTTTCAATAATATTGAACATGTCATATGACATCAAGTGTCTTTGAAATTGTCTTTGTGGTTGCATGTAGCTGAGGATCAGATGTACTAAATTTCTTCATTGTCCAATATTATGATCTACCAAGTAGTACAACTCTTAGCCAAACAAATTGCAAAAAGGGCATTGAAATATTTAATTGTTTCTGTTGCCAGTCCACAGTATGATTCAAGAATTTCAGTTTGATGCTTCAGAAAATTATCTCTGATTGCCAATGGAGGTCATTTTGGACTTGCCAGAAGGATTAACAATATAGTAGTAGATCAAATGATGCTGCTGCCCCATGTACACTGTAGTGGAGAAAAACATTCATTTGTGACAATGATCGCATTTATTAATTAAAAGGCATAGAAGGAAAAAAGAAAATGGTGCATAGATGTTGTAGGTTGACCTACATTTTTAAAATGGTCGAGAAGGTCAAAACAACTTAAATTTTAAATTGGAAGGACTATCGGTTGGAAGATATCATGTTCCTTGATTTTATTATATCTGATTTTGTTTATGCTTTTTTGAGGTAAAAAGTAAAAACAGCAAGGGTGACCCCTGCTGTCCATGATTTTGTTTATGTTATTTCTTGTTTCCATTTAAAGTGTTTCAGTAGCATATATTACCCAATAGTCTCTAATATGCTCCCATACTTCTTTTTTCAGGATTTCCTACAAGAATTATCAGAGAAGGACGCAAAAATCGAGTCTTTAATGAAGATGGGTTTTCCTGAAGATGAAGCCAACATGGCTATTTCTAGATGTGGTATGCTCTCCACTGAATTTCTGCATGTCATTTTGGTCATGTTCATTCGACAGCTTCATCCTTGAGACTGTCTATTTCCTAGACTGGTAGGATATATGGTATCAACAGCACTGGTGGCATTTTGTCTTTTTCATCCTTGTTCCTCAACATCCTTATGCATATTTTCCCCCAGTCTGTGCTTTTATTTTTATTCCTCAGGAAAATAAAATGCATATTTGCTTCCAGTTTTTGTTTAGATTACTCAAAAATAAACAAGCTTTTTAGAAACCATGTTTGGAGATTAAATTCCAGCCTTGAAACTGGTCGGCATTATTCTACAGAATTGATAAGTTGAATAGCATCATAACTATATTTGATATAATTGCTAAATTATCTAATAGTCCTGCTCCAGTTGTTGAGAACTTTTGTCTAGCACTTACAAATTTGAAAACTGCATAATTTCTCACTTTGTCTTCAACATAGACTACATGATCTGGTGGCTTTGTCCAGCTTGATATCCTGTTCTCATATAGCCAGCATGATATAACCACTTGCAATTTTAAATCTAATGAAGAGGATGCATTTATTCTTGCCTATTAAATATTAATTTGTATGTTTTCATCAGACATGTTTCTTGCAAGATTAATGACTCATAGTTAGGAGGTTATCTGTCCATCAAAAAATTAAAGGAGCTAAACAAGTTTGGGTACTTCTGTCTGTTATATCCATGAACAATTAATTCCTTTCTCTGCCAATTCAACACTATTTGTGAATACTAATTACAATGTAAACTCTTGCATGTCTGATAGATAATTCCTGAATCCTTTTTCTTCTTATCAACTAACATTGACCAAATTCAAGCGCAACTGGTAACCCTTTATGTCAAATTCCATAAACCACAATAACTCAGCTGCCTACTTGGTTTTACATTACCCAGGGCAGGATGCATCCATCTCAGTTTTGGTTGATTCAATCTATGCTTCAGAGACTGCAGGAGCTGGTTATTGTGACAATTTTTCTGACCGTGAGGTAGAGTTTATTTTACCTGCAAATCTTCAATAATATTTGGTTCCTTTTTTCTTATGGGGTGACAATGAAACCTTGTTTGTAACTCTGTAGGATAATTTGTATGGAAGAAGAAAGAAAAAAAGGTTTATGGAAGGGAGCACAAAAAAGAGAAAGAGGCTTGGAGGTGAAGCACAAGGAAGTACAGGGCTCTTTGATGGCATTCATCATGAGCCGATGCCTCTACCAAATCCAATGGTTGGATTCAACCTTCCAAATGAGAGATTGAGAACAGTTGATAGGCGGCTACCGGCTCAGGCTATCGGGCCACCTTTCTTCTACTATGAGAATGTGGCACTTGCTCCAAAAGGTGTCTGGGCAACCATATCAAGGTTCTTATATGACATCCAGCCAGAGTTTGTGGACTCAAAATACTTCTGTGCCGCTGCTAGGAAAAGAGGATATATACATAATCTGCCCCTTGAGAACAGGTCACCTCTTTTTCCTTTACCACCAAAGACAATATCTGAGGCCTTTCCTCACACCAAGAGGTGGTGGCCTTCTTGGGACTTAAGAAGGCAGCTGAATTGCCTCCAGACTTGTATGGCTAGTGCGAAGCTGGTGGAGCGAATTCGTGTAGCTCTCAACAATTGTGAAGAACCACCGCCTCCAAGGGTTCAAAAATATGTTATGGAGGAATGCAGGAAATGGAACCTTGTATGGGTTGGTCGGAATAAGGTTGCTCCTCTAGAGCCTCATGAGATGGAGTTTTTACTTGGTTTTCCAATGGATCACACTAGAGGAATCAGCAGGACAGAGAGGTACAAATCTTTGGGGAATTCATTTCAAGTGGACACAGTTGCTTACCATCTCTCAGTACTTAAGGGCATGTTTCCACATGGTATGAATGTTCTTTCCTTGTTTTCTGGTATTGGAGGGGGAGAGGTAGCTTTGCATAGACTTGGTATTCGCATGAAGACTGTTGTTTCAGTCGAGAAATCTGAGAAGAACAGGACCGTCTTGCAGAGTTGGTGGGATCAAACCCAAAGTGGGACACTAATTGAGATTGCTGATGTCCAAGCTCTAACTGCCGAGAAGATTGAGTCATTAATTAGAAGATTTGGTGGTTTTGACTTAGTGATTGGGGGCAGCCCGTGCAACAATCTTGCCGGGAGCAACCGGCACCATCGTGATGGTTTGGAGGGTGAACATTCTGCCCTTTTCTACCATTACTTCAGGATCTTGGATACCGTGAAGTCCATCATGGGGAGGATGTAATATTTAATGCACTTTCCTCATTGTTTCTGGACTTGTGTAGTAGTGTTTGCAACTTTGCATTGATTGGAAGTTTACTGATGTGTACTTCTGTTATACTCGGCCAGAGCTTATTTTTATGATTTGTTGACAGTGTTTTGACTAATGATTTCTATAAATTTAATTAGCATGATCAGCATAAGATTTATATTTTTAGATTTGGCATGAAAATTATTATCATAATATATTATTATTATTGATCAAAGTTGTAATCAATAAATCCTAGAAATAAACTTTTATTGGGACTATTTAAATGATTTTTCATCATCTTTTTCAAGGCAAATTGTGACATTACACTTATAAAATCTATGCTGGGTGATAGATGTAGTAACTTACGTTTAACAGATACTCTCTTCGTTTTTAAATTGATTGTTGTTAGACTTTTTTAATCAACTTGATTATTTGTTTTATTCAAAAAATTTGTTCGAATACATAAATTT
>BCLH01000278.1:172969-206455 GCA_001602315.1 Zoysia pacifica
GACATCAATTAAAAAATAGAAAAAAATAGAGAGAGTGTAGGCTAAAGCTGGAAACGTAAGCTCAATTCTAATATAGAATGAGATTTGAATTGGATTATATGTCATCGAACAGCTTATAGTTTTGATACGGGAAGCAATAGAGGAGCTAATTTTACGTGAGAAAGAGAACTGGTACCGACGAAACTACCTATAGTCTTTCTTTCTCTGCCTCTTCATGAATTTCTTCAGCACCATACATCGAGAAAGAGATCAGTGCCGGAACCAATTTTTCACATAGATCTTGCCTGGGAAATCTGGAAGCAGATAAATGCATAAATTTTAATGATAGGTGAGTTTGGGATTTAGAAATAAACAAATAGTTGAGATTTAATTGGATAGATGAACGAAGAATTTAGAATTTTTTTTTAATTTTTCAATCTCATTCCCCAACACCACGGGAAGGTACTTCAAAGCTTCTGTTACATAGATTCAAATACCGTATTATTTTGATCATAATATTTCTGATTGTAAATAGTCTCTTCAGTTGACAATATTTTCTCTTGTTCTTTAGCTCATCCTGTGCAAAATATCAGGAATCTGTGGAGTTGCGAAAGGGACTGTTCTACAAGCTCCAGCCACCCACCACGGTGATAGCTTAGGTAGTGTCGGCCACACTGCGCGTCTCAAAAGATCCCATTTCTCACCATACAACAGCCATAGAAGCACTGCAGGAGCGACGAGAGCTAGGTCTTCCGCGCTCTGAATTTTCAGCATGTTGGTGCCAGCTTCAGTTCAGATGACTCAAATCATACGATCCGTCGCAAACTTGGGGCAGCAGCGCCGTTCTGGGCTCAATTCTGAACGATGTGAGTTATTTGATTTCCTTTTCGATTCGTATCCATGTTCAGCGTTGATAAAAATCTTACTATCCGTTCTTCCTTTTGCAGGCTGTAGATGGACGGGAATTAGAACAAAAACAATCCTCTCCCGGTGCAACGCGTTTGAATCCAGCAACGGCGTCCCATCTGGCGGCCTTGTGAAGAAACGGTGAGGACTTACTCCGTATCGCATTTCTAATTTGCCTCGATACCTCAAGAACCCATCAAGATTACTGTCCTAAAGCTGACATTTGTGAAAGCATCATATTTGCCTTGAGTTCTGAATCTTGCATGCTGTCACCTAATTTCTCAGAAGAGGCAAGTATAGTGCGAGGTAATCTGGAGTACAGATTAACACGGTAGTTTCTGCAGAAAGATTGTGGAGCACATTATCCTGCTTAGAGGCAAGCCGAACATCTCCGAAGCTGAAGAAAAGGACATGCTCGATTACTTGTACACATCTCAGTATCAGATGAGAGGAATACTGGCAGTCTCATTAGGTGAGTGATTTATTGTTTATACCAACCTAAACTGCAGAGTCGATAAGTTAGGACGGACTACATTTTTCTGTATTGGTGACTTGCAGGCCGCATCGAGGACCCCAATAGCGAGAACTTCACTCATGCTGTCTTCATGCGTTTTCAGCAGATAGAAGACGTTGCCAAGTTCCAGAGTAGTCCATACTATTCCAAGATTCTCGATGAGCACGTAAAACCTGTTTCATATGTACGCCTCACCATGTAATCTTCTTTCCAGTTCTTACTAAACCATGCTGATCTTTTATGCTTGTCGGCAACATGAGAGTCACTGTTTGGACGACTTACAGGGCTCAGTTTCTGTAGATTTTGAGTCTGAGGTAGAAGATGACATTATCCCTCTCTTTCGTAGGGGAGAGGTAGCTCAATCTGAACTTACTCTGGCATAAAATTGTGGGTTCCTTTGCTCAAGCTGACTAAAACATATAGTAAATGTTTGCTGTTGGAACAGGATTTCAACTACGGTGTGGAGTTTATGCTGTTGATATCGTTCTTGGAGACTGCATCGAGAGAGGCAGTCGATGATGCACTGGCTTCTATTCGAAAGTTGATCAGCAAATACACTTGTTTCATTGTGCAGGCGACCTTTGGTACGGCGACATGATCTCTCCCTCTCTCTCTGAACTCTGTCTCGTGTGGTCATATTTTTGAGTTTGTGTCAGGTTGCTGCTTGAATCGTACGGACATTGGGTACAGTCATGCTGCAGTCATCCGCTTTCCATCCAGTAAGTGGGTTATGCGTTTCCTCTCTCTCTTCATATTCTGAAGTCATCAGAATCCCTCCTGAGTCATAGAGATTTCTTGTTTCCTGCAGCTGGTGACTTCAAGTTGTTTAGGGAGAGCAGCGAGTATAACGATGTAAGGTTTCTCTCGGCTTTCATGAACTCATGCATGGGATTCAGAGGCCTTTACACTGCTTGTCCATATGATTTGGTAAGCAAGCATGAAAGTGACTGAATGACCTTTTCCGTACCACGTGAGTTGCAGATGTGGGCATCAAAGCTGCATCCGGTTGTGGAGAAATCCCTGCAGCTACATTTCACCGTCGATCCTGTGGGGAACCAATTGATGTAGTTTACTAAGTTTAGGTTGGTGATCTTCGAGTTACGTCAAATCAAACCTTTGATCTAACGGACAGCAAATATAGGTGATATTCGTCAGACAAAAGGAACAAAATTATTAAGACCACTGAAGAAACAAAACCCACTGAGATATGTATCTGTCAACTCCAATCATCGTTAAGTAAAACTTAGATATGTAGCTTCTGCTTATGTAGAATTCAAGGCAACTCGAATCATTATGAGTAACAAAATTACGCGGACGCTCGGCAAAGATAACTCCTCCGGCACCGGGCTCCCGTTTTCTTCTGCGGATTCGATCCATTCCTCGACCACCCACTAGTTGTACAGCGCTATTGAGAGGCCATCGTCCAACATGCAGCAGGCGATTGGAGCCGAGTGGCGTTCCTAGCGGGGGTGGAACCACGTATGCCACCGCATACTTAAAATTTTAAATTTTAAATGTGTATAAAAATACGACATACACTCACTAAATACTAAGTACGTCATTGAGAGGGGTAGGCTGCTGACTGTTGCATTCATCCCGATGCTCTCCTCCAGAACCGGACGCGACTAATCGCTGGCGTCCGTTGCACCGAGACGTAACAAAGGAGCTCAAGTTGGTACGCACGCGTGTTCTGCTCCTTCCATGTCTGTCAGCAGGATGTTTTTTTTTAAAAGAAAAATGAAGCGCTGCCATTCATTAAAAGAAGGTAGAAACAAACTTACAAAAGAAAGAGGTAGAAACAAAATTACAGACTAAAAGAGGGACAGCTCCTAAACACAGCAAAGTGCTGTTGCGATGGTACAAGGCAGCATTAAGACCACAAAAAGAAACCAAACCCAACTCACCCTAACTAGGTAACAACAGCCGGTTAGGAGAGTCTCTTATGACAAGAGCGACTTAATTAAAGGATTGCTCTTTGTGCTCAAAGATTCGGCGATTACGTTCCTTCCATATGTGCCAGCAAATTAACAAAGAAAAGAATACCAGCATGGGATCTCTTAGTCCTCTTATTCCCAATAAATAACACTTGCTCAAGGCATTTGGCAATTGCCCTCGCGTCGATTACCATCTTACTTACAAAACCTTCGCATCTTATGCCTCCACGAACTTCAAGTCTGCAAAACCTAATTCGACTGACAGACGAATTTCCTCCCAGAAAGAAGGCCAGATCTGTTATAGCGGCACACCCACTTACATAAAGCAAATGCGTTTATTGTTGATAGGTATACAAAATTATAAAGAATCGTATTAAATTTTCAATTATGTTCAATTCTGGCATGCTCAAAGGAACTCAGAAAACCTATAAGCTAGCATCACTAGCCAGATAATATCCCTCACACAGCTTGGTTGCATGTTGGCATCATAAATTAATCCTGTTGAAACTTTCTGCTCTCACTAATCATGTGGTTGGTGGCTGCGCCCCCAGAGCCCATAGATAAACAATAAAAAGCTTCAGCTTCTGGTCTCCTAGTCATTAGTCGACACCTCAAAATTGAACTCAAGCTGTATAACATTTCAAAACATATCACTTCTTGATTAATCTCAAGACGTCACCAACGAGATGCAAGGACCCAGTAACCAAGACCTAGTTCAGTGGCAACCCATATCAGCATCAAGTGTGAAGGCAGCTTATACCAGGAAAAAAGGACAACATAAACAACTCCTGAATCATGTACTAAAAGGAGCAAATAAACATGATCCCATTTCAAAATGATAATAGATCGAAGGAAGTTTAAGAAAAAGCAGCATATAATTGTACAATAACAAATCATTAGTGTCCACAGGTAATCCCAGGTAACAAACACCTTTTGAAATGGAAGTTACATTCTCATGAAAAGCTCTCACCTGAAAAGAAGCAGATCTGTTTTCTTGGGCATTTTTCCTTAGCCACTCAATCACTAGTGGAAGCGATTCAAACACTTGGCTAGTCTTGCTAGAATTTGTACTGTCTGAACCTACAACATGTATTTGCAGCTTATCGTGTTATCTTCTGACCACTAAATAAACACTTGTTGAAACAATGTTTCTTTCAAAAAGAATATCGCAATTCGTAACAGCTGAAAGGAGTTAAGATCAGAATAGTATCTAATACCATCAAGTAACCTCTCCCACACTGTTTGGAGAGATAACTGCCACGATAAATCAATTTGCTCAGGCTCTGCAGGTGCTGATGTACTAGAACCAAGTTTGTTGTGCTGCGACTGGTTCGGAACAAATAAGGCCATATCAAAATGAACCCCTGGAGAAAATTAGACAAATGAGACCATGCAATTGACAGCAGGAAAAGGTTGACCTTAAGCAAAGTCAACAGTGCATAAAGAAACGACTTTGCATTCAACCAATCCAACAGAACAAATGTGCTATAAATTAAAAAATATAATGCCCAACTTATTTGATGAATGGGTACACAACAATACTTATTTGATCAATGTGCGAGCTTCATCATACCATTCTGAATTGATGTATTCACAAGATGCGGGAGTAATCTCATAGGATCCCTGACAGACATGCAATTGAACAAAAGGATCTGCATGTGCCCCAAAATTAAAAAAAAAAAAAATCATATGAGAACATAAGACATAATGCAGGCAAAAGTAGGTTTTTAGAACATAGAATATAAAACAGAGGCGCCAAGAGATATAGTACCTTTTTAGACTTATCACAAGTCTGAGCCTGCTTTATGGAAGATGATAATGTTCTTTCATCCTTTGTCGCATTGGAAAACCACTTAGCGCATATTTCCATACTTTCTGGACTGTGCGCCCCATCCAAATAGAAAACTAAAGAATAGTTTTGATCCTTCTCTTCTGAGTTTATTTGTGAATCTGGAACAACCTGTGCTCGGCCTTGCAAAGAAGCACTTGATAATCCTCTAATAAAATGATCTGGTAAAGGATCCTGAATTCCATCATAACAGAAAATATTATCATCTACAGAAAAATGAAATGATAAGCCTCACAGTACATTATTGTTTTTGAGAAATACTTACAGTATAGTTGGCTGCCATTAGGTCCTTATGTCCCTGCTTCTCCAGCCATGTACTAGCCAATGCTACCGCAAGGCCAGCATTCATATACTGATGTTCACCGCACAGCCCAAGTGGTTGATTTTTTAATTGATGGGGTTCCAAAGGATCAGCTACTTGGAGCGGGATCTTCAGAATTCACAAAAAACATTAACATTAAGTGTCACAACTAGAATAGTGGAAACCAAACGAAGAAATAAATAAATAACAGAACATACACCCAATTCTGAAGCTCTTTGTTTGAGAGAAATCATTGCCTCTTCTGGCTGTGGAGAAGTATAGGCTGGAACTCCTCTCTGTTAATAAAATCAGATTCGACCAGGGACCAAAAAGATAAGAAACATTGACCATGCAACTTGAAGTATAACGTTTTTAAGGAATCAATTAATCAAAAACCTTGAAAATACCAGCCTTCTCCCCAGCAATTTCACCAAGCGTAGCTCCTGCTCACAAGCCACACAGCAATCATGGCACCATGAAGCTACAATTTTTATTACTACCTCCGGTTTTAAATTATTGTCACCGTTGACTTCTAACTTCAACTTTGACCATATGTCTTGTTCAAAAAATTTGTTCAAATGTGTAAAATTTTGTTACTATTTAATTTATCATTAGTGGAATTTAATTCACGACTAATAATTTTACACATTGGAACAAATTTTTTGAATAAGACGAATGGTCATAGTTGATGTTAAAAGTCAACAGTGTCAATAATTTAAAACCGGAGGGAGTAATATAATAGAGATATTTCAAGTGTCAATTGCATGACTAACCAAGAATTTCCATATGATCATATCCAAGGGAAGATATTCCACAGACTACAGGTGCTTCAACCTGCAGACGTCCAAATATACAAATCAGTCATGCTATTTGATCTTTGACAATTCAAATACAATATGTTAATATAGATTAGCTCAGAAGGTAAACTGTCCAACACAACCATATAGCCAAACCTATATCATTTTGTCCTAACTGCTAGTACAACTTGCAATGCCATCCATGCCACCATCTAGCATACAATATAAGGATGACAGCAAAAATAAGCGTACCGATTCAAACCAGCACGTTTTAGGGGGATTAAAACTGCATGCTTCTTCAAGTTTATTTTGGGTTTTGCTATTTGAGTAATCAACACGAATGCTTGTAAAACTGATCTGGCTTTACTCGAATAGACATCACATACCACATTAGTTGCATCAAACCTCCCTCCTAGCCCAACCTCAAGAACAGCGACCTCTACCTGTTGGTCAGAAAATAGTTGAGAAGAGTCTAAAAATGAGATGGGGATCAGAATAATTGTTAGTTAAAGAAGCATGAACAGTCAATTCATATATGTCAGATGTATCTACCGCCGAAACATTGATTTACAGTTTCCAACACTACTATACGAGTAAAGACTTAATCATGGTCACACCTAGACATATATAAGAACTGAAATAAGAAAGCAGGGAGAACAAACAGGAACTGTTTGCACTGATTTTACCTGCTCAGCTGTAAATATCTTGAACGCTAGCAGCGCAAGGAACCTAAAATAGGCTGGCATGGGAATATCATCATCTGTCTTCTCCTGAAAGTAAACCCATTTACCTTCATCATCCACCAGTTTTTATAGTCCAATATGATGAGAGACCAGGTAGCGTTTATAGCAAATGTAGAGATTTCTTTATAGAATTAAGCCATTTCAACTCTTGGTACCACAAAGACCGACTTCATATGAAAATCAACTAATCTAGACATGCACCTTCAACTTATTCCAGCACCACCAAAAATACTTCAAAAACTTTTCTTCAGAGATATCCACCCTGATGTCCTCGCAAAGGAGCAGCTAAGTCAGTGCAATCATGATACTTAAGTATGAAAACAAGAGAGTAGAAAAGATGACATGGCATAGCTCCATACAGAAAAACATTCTGAAGTGTTACCGTTATCAACACCAGGGTCAGAAGCTCATATAAAAGATAAAAGAATTACCCATCCAGTCGGAATCGCTCTCTAACATCCATCAAATGTGGTGAAGTGAAGAGTCCGGTGTGAAAACCACATGAACGCAGGATCGACTCTGTGAATGTGCATGTCGAACCCTGCCAGTACAATCAAAGTTTTCTTGACTGACACATTGTAAATAAACCCAACGACTTTATATTGCTTTGCATTCCCAATTTTCACTAGACAATACAGGCCTGGAACTGGTTGCATTGCATCCTGGTATGAAAAATAATTAGCACTAAATTACAGCTTTTGCAAAGACTAATCACCAAACCATCACATTTGCGATTGCATTACAAACCTACAAGCAATGGCTCATGGCAAAGTTGACTTTTACTTTCTGATCACTGGAGAAACCATACCGCATCAAAATATCAAGCTACCAGGATGCTCAGTTTACCTTTCCTTTGGTCCCCGCGACGTGAATCACCTTCATCCGCGCGATCGGTTCCTCCAGCTCCAGAATCTGCGAAGGCAGGTAACAGCCAAATCCAACCGAAGGAAACACGATTCACAGCTAGAGCCTAGTGCTTCGGAAGGAGAGGAAACAGACTGGACCTTGAGGTAGTGCGCCATGAGTTCCCACTGATTGCCGCGGTTGCCGCTGTGCGCGCGCACCTTCTGCGTGATGAGCGACGATAGCCGCCCCAGCACCTCCTCGTAATCCGTGGTCGCTGGCACATCTGCAGCAGCACGATCAAATTCACTATGTACTAACCACCCATCCGCGATCCCGTCCAAAGAAGGAAGCTCAGTCCCGGAGGTGTTACCTGTCGGCGTCGCGGCGGCGGAGGCCATGGCGCGATGGATGATGCGACGGTCCGGAGCGTCGGAGACGGTGGAGGAGGACGCGAAGAGGAGACGGCGCAGGTGGGCGGCGAGAGGGAGGCGCGAGCGCATATGCGTGCAGCCGAGGCGGGTGCGGGCTGCAGCAGCGGCAGCGGGGGTAGGGGTGGGTGTGGGAGAGCGAGGGAGGGGGTTGGTGGTGGCGGCGGCGTGGTGGGCCCCGCTGGCGCCGCACTGCCGCATTCACGGAGGAGAGATTCCCACGGTTGGTGACGATGGCAGCAGGGCAGGATGATGATTCGCGGGCTATTTTTTTTCTGTATGCCCGCCCGGTCCAGACTGCTCAGGTTCTTGTCGCGATTCAAGAGGCACCGCTGTTCGTTTTCCGATAAAGAAAACGTCCCTCTGTGTACAAATACGCGTTCAGGATTTTATAAATTTTGTACAGAGAGGGACTACGCTATGTACGCTCAATTAGACGATGGATCTCGCAAAAGCTAGCCCAACTGAAGATTATTAAACGTAACTGGTCTTTTCAACAAGTAGCTAGCCGGCCATCTTTATTCCTCGTTGCGGCAGTCACAGTAGTATCAGTACATGCATGTACTCTTTTAAATTATTAACATCGATGATTTTTAATTTAATATTAACTTTAATTATTTATTATTTGTTTTAATATAAAAAATTATTAATTATGATTTAAATTTTACTAATAATAAATTAAATTATAATAAAATTATACATATTTGAACAAAATTTTTAAATATTTTAAAATTAGAGAGAGGTAGAAATAGTCGGCGGCGAAAGACTGGATTTTACCCGTTCCTCCGGAGCCAGGTTGAGGTTGACCATACATTCACACTACACCTTTCTGCTCTTGTCTACCACATCACGACGTTGCTGCCTCTCTGTACAACCATCCAACCAAAATCTCTGATTGACGTGGCTGCTGTGTAAATTCAACCAATCACTTAAATACTTTTGTAAACTGCATCACTGCAACCTGGGTTTACCGAGCTTGGCCCATGCGCCTAACCTGACGAGGAGGCTACGGGCAACCAATCGCCCCCGAATTGAACGCAGCGGTGGAGAAGACCCGCAGGTCAGCCGAGTAGGTTGGACACTAGGAGAAGCACTCGTTTGCTGATGACCCTAGGACGATGGAGTTCATTCGTTCGTGCCCAGTTGAAGGACGGTAGGTTGGAGTGTTGGACAAATCGAGGAAGCGACAGTGTCGTCCACGACTGAGATGGCGATTCTCCCGGTCAAACTCGACCCATGTGCGTTAGTGGATCGGCGATCTCAGGTTGTAGCACAACGAGCCCATGCATTTTTTTATCCATATTTTGATTCTGAATACAATTTCATCAATCATTATCGTTCAATGTCAATGCTAATTGTCGTTTCGCTTGTATACAGCGAAGGCATGGACGGTGGAGGATACCTACCAGGTTATGGGGCAGGAGATGTCCGTCTTCCGGGCTTCATAATTATGCTCCAAATTTTGATACCGTCCAATCCATTCAATAAAAATTACACGCATAAAGCCTCACTTAAAATAAATGAAAACATAAACAGTAAACGGAAGCTAGTCGGTGACCCTAAGTTTAGCATTTAAACAGTCTACTCAGTTTTAAACGGTGTTTAAACGGGCTAAACATTTTTCTACTGTAGCACACATTTACATGTATAAAATACAAAATTTAACAGTGATAATGAGATATTTGCACACATCTATTTGCAATCCGAACTCTTGACGTTTCCAAACATATCAATATGAGCAATGTACCTACAATAGAAGAACCTGTTAGTAAGAAGCAAAAGCAATCACGATGACGAACCATCATAATTAAATATTAGACCATCATAATATGGCTATGAATGAGACAAATACAGTAGAATTAAACTTAGACATAATTCTTATATAAACCAGTCAGCATTACTACAGGAGACATTAAACACGCATAGTTGGTACTTAGACTACTTAGTAGTTCACACAAACGGATCATAAAACCAGCACATATAACAGCATTGTTCTCATACAAAATATATTGATAATAAGATGATCGAATGTAGAGGCTCAAGAGCCAATTCAATCATCATCTTGCACCTCTTCATGTTGCCCATAACCTACCGAGACCACATCCTCTTGCTCAGACTCAAAGTCAATTTCATCATCACAAATATGTTCTTCTTCCTCTGTTCCTGAGTTGACATCATCTTCAATCTCTCTTATCTGATTCAGTCTTGCACTTCTACAAAGTTTGGTGACTTTTTCAGCCCCACAAGTTTCTGCAATTAGCTTCTATGTCAGCCCTGTTACAGGCTCAACATCAAGGCCTTCATCATCATCTCCTCCTTCTCCAATCCATCCTTGAGCACATGTTGCTTCAGTAGCTAAAAAAGGATCCCTCTTGTTGTTCTGCTGTGACTTTTTTTTCTTGTCAGCATGTAAGTTATTGAACCAAACGAAAACAAGCCGCTCAAGCCTCTCACATGTGAGCTTGTTTCTTTTCTTTGTATGAATTAAAAACAAAAAATTATATTCACTGAAATGTAGAAAAATCAGATTCAATAAACTTTGAAGCTGTTATTTTAGACACTTACCCCTTCAAAGCAGCTCCAGTTCCTTTCACAGCCTGATGCACTTGAAGTCAAATAGAGAATTCTTACAGCCATCTTTTGCAATGTTGGAACTTGTGTTCCATAATTTCCCCACCACTTGGCTGCAGAACAATAAAATTTGGTTATGCACTACAGCATTACAGATCTAAAAATCAATTATAAATTTGATCACAGACTACTAAACTTGAATACCTAGGCTAAATTCATAGTCCTTACAACAATCTAAAGCCACTTTTTTTTTTTGAAAAGTGGCCAACTTGATCTTTGAACTTGTGCAGATCTTCATTTAAGTACTTGATTTTGTTTGTCATAATCACCATGGTAAAATGTTTCAACAGCTGATATGAACCCATCCATGACATTCTCATCTTCAAAGATAGATAAATCATTATAGCTATAGTAGGGGTTCAAAAGTAAGCAGCCTTGTGCAAAGGACTGTCCATCCTATTCTTCATTTTTTCATCAATGATCTCAATGATAGAATTGTACAAATTTCTAGTTTTATCGACATTCCCTATAGCCACTATGATATCTTTCTTAGCCTTTAGTATCTGTCCATAAAGAAAAGCCATTGATGGCTTGCTGTCCCCATCAACCATGCGAAGTACCTTAACCAACGGCTCAAATACCCTCAAGCAAAATGCAACACCATTCCAAAAATTAGGCTTCACTAGTGTGGCTGTGGCTTGCACACCTTTGGCATTCTTCTTGACATGGCTTATTTTCTCCTATTCCTCACTTTGTAACATCATTCTTAGCTGGTCCTTCTTCTCATATAGGCTTTGCAAAGTTAGAAAATTTGAAGCAAATCTGGTCACACCTGGCCTAACAATGTCTCTTCTCTTTGTAAACTTTCTCATCAAAGACAGTGTTCTATGATGTGAATAAATGAAGATGGTTAGTGCCTTTGATTGATCAATTATGCTCTTGAACTTTTTCATCTTTGCAATAGCTTCAAGCATCAAATTGATGGAGTGAGTTGCACATGAGCTCCAAAAGATGTTTGGCCTCTCCACAGCCAACAAGTCCTTTGCTGCCATATTGTTTGATGCATTGTCTGTGACCACTTGCACCACGTTTTCTGCACCAACTGTTGCAATGCAGCTGTCGACATACTCAAATATGAGTTCACCAGTATGAGAATCAGCTGAGGCTTCCTTTGAGCTAAGAAAACTTGTACCAATGCTGCAATTGACACACAAATTTATAGTACTTCTTTTTTGATCTGTCCATGCATCAGTCATAATGGAGCAGCCATTCTTTACCCACTCATTTTCTTACAATTTCAACATTTTCTTTGTATCATTAACTTCCTCATACAGCAGCTTCTCGCGCAGCTCATGTTGGTAAGGCTTTTTTGCACCTGGGCCAAAGCGGCCAGTAGCTTCAAGCATCTGATCAAATTCTTCATTGTTGATGGTATGGAATGGTACATCTACAAATTAAAACACTATTAGAACATGCGGTAACTATGAGTAAAGCTAATCTGACGCAACTGATTTCATATAAGACTTACTATGAATATACAACCACCTTGCAATATATCTTTTTAGCCTATGAAGCCTCTCTTTCATTACATGCTCACTGATTTTTTGTTGATGCATCTTTTTGCCCAAAGAGCTAGAATCAAGAGGCTTTGTGAACTTGTTCATAGGACCTACATCAGCTAGTTCAGAGCTTCTAATATCATCAAGCTCGTTGTCCTCTTCCTCTTCTACATCAATGACAACAGCATCTCTAACCTCTTGCTGATCCACTAACTTAGCTTTTTTTTTTTTGCCTTGCTAGACTCTTCAATAGCCTCCAAGCACTTTGCTTTGTCCTCTGGTGTGGCATTGGGACAGGGCCGGACTTGTTCTCTCTTGCCGATATTACGCAATTTCAGTCTATAAATGCCTGTTTTCATCACTTTTGAACATAGTTTGCACCGGATAACATTTAAATCTTTGGATCAACCAGCACTCCATATTTCCACCCTATATCATCAAAATTCCTTTTAACAGTTGGTGGCTGGTTCATAGTCTCATTTGAAGGATTAGATGCAGCTGAAGACATCCTGTCAAATTCGAGTCAAATACCTCAAATCAGTGTCAAATTTGTTACAAGTCGAGCTACCAAATCAATCTGCGAAGGGTTAAATCCTTACCTTTTTTTGCAGGCGAGCTGGAATCCTAGATGCTTCATTTCGTACCAGCAGCAGGGGACAAGGGGATGCGATGCTGGCCTGCTGCTAGCTGGGTACTGGCAGTGGCGCCGGTATTGGGTGCTTGTGGTGCGTGGATCTGACCGTCTGGGTGGCGGCGGTGCTGGCCTACGGCGGGATTTGGGTCACGGCGGGTCTAGGTGGCGGCCAGAGGCTGGAATGGTGGGCGAGGCGGCGGGTCTAGGTGGCGGCCAGAGGCGGGAATGGTGGGTGTGGCGGCGGGTCTAGGTGGCGGCCGGAGGCGGGAATGGTGGGCACGGCGGCGGGTCTAGGTGGCGGCCGAAGGCTGGGATGGTGAGCGTGGCGGCGGGTCTAGGTGGCGGCCGAAGGCTGGGATGGTGAGCGTGGCGATGGGTCTAGGTGGCGGCCGGAGACTGGGATGGTGAGCGCGGCGACGGGTCTAGGTGGCGGCTGAAGGCTGGGATGGTGAGCGCGGCGGCGGGTCTAGGTGGCGGCCGAAGGCTAGAATGGTGAGCGCGACGGTGGGTCTAGGTGGCGGCCGGAGGCTGAGATGGTGGACGCGGCTTCGGGTCTAGATGGCGACCGAAGACTAGAATGGTGGACGCGGTGGCTGGAGGCTGGAATGGTGGGCGCGGTGGCGGAGCACGCTTCGGTGCCCGCGGGTCGACCGAGAGGACGCTCACCTTGGCGCCTTTTTTACCCTGGCAGCTCGCCAACGCGGGAAAGTTCCCGCCAACACTGCTAGCGACAATTTTCCTAAACAGTGTAGTACATGGCACCGTCTAAACCCGACCAAAAACGCTTCGATCTGGCCGTTTAGCCCGTTTAAACGGGTCAACCGTTTAACACGCCGCCCAGAGTCTAAACTGTTCGGATAGCTGCCGTTTACCGTTTAAACCGGTTTAAACGGCCGTCTAGAAAACACTGGTTAAAATACAGTAATCTCACAAAAATTTCACATGAACTAATTTAAGTTTATAGAAAAAATTAAAAAAATAAAAAATTCTGCATTTCAAACACCCCGCTGTCATGGTCAACCCAAAATCTTCTTCATGGGCGTGGTACGAGTTGGGTTTAAATATGATTAAATTTGATATATGTTATTCTAATTTTGCAAATTTTGAAATATATCATTGATATGTCAATAATAGATAAGATTTTATAAATAAATGATATATGAGTCCGAATGATATATTTTAAATTTTACAAAATTATAATAAAATATATCAAATTAATCCTTTAAACATCAACCTGTCCAAACACGCACAACATTTGGTTTTCCTCGTTGCAGACGCAATAAACCTTCCAGAAGGCAGAAACCAGCGAAAAAGCGCCCAAATCCAGCACACCCCTGCCGGGGCTAGCAGACAGCCGGGCAGATCAGCCGCACCCCACCTACGACGACCGCCGCCGCCGCCGCCGAATCAAAACGCTCGTCGTCCTCCGACAGCGGCCCCCGCGCCGATCCATTTCGCGGTTCCTGTAGGGCTCTGCTCCCTGATCCAGGCGCCAGATCTCGTGCGGCGGCACGCGGATCTGGGGCTTCCTTAGAGGCGGCGCCGGCGACGGCCGCCGAAGGAGGAGGATATGGCGCTTTCGGGGATGCGAGGGCTCTCTGTGTTCATCAGCGATATACGCAACTGCCACAACAAGGAGCAGGAGCGCCTCCGCGTCGACAAGGAGCTCGGCAACATCCGCACGCGCTTCAAAAACGAGAAGGTCAGCCGCCCTTTGCACCCCTCCCCTCCACGCACTTTTGGTGCCAACGCATTTGTGGAATTGAGGCGTGCAGCGCTAGGGAGTTTGTTCGAATTGCCCGCTCGGAGAGGCCTAGGTAGCTGAGTGGTGGTGAATTGAGGTAGCTAGTAAGTTGGGAAGGGGAGGTCTGGACCATAGTTAGTAAAAGCTGTTTAGCATCAGCATCAGTGGACGAAGTTTGGCAACCTTGATGCCCTAGATCATAAAGTATCCATGAAGTTACATAGTAATAATGGAAGTCCAATACAGCTCCTCCACGTGTTGCATTATGCGTTACTACCTAATCAGGTGGAAATACCAATCTCATCAGG
The DNA here is from genome assembly GCA_001602315.1 of Zoysia pacifica. Lineage (NCBI taxonomy): Eukaryota > Viridiplantae > Streptophyta > Magnoliopsida > Poales > Poaceae > Zoysia > Zoysia pacifica. Next base: position 188,083 of record BCLH01000278.1, read on the forward strand.
ACATGCAAGCTTCCTCATAGAGAAGTATACGCAAATCCATTGATTTCTTTTCTTATCTACGACGCTGTCCTTGCTGTTTTCCTCAATATTAAATGTTTTATGGGCCATGGTAGGCAGGTTGTGTATGCTGAACTAGTGGAGAACATCAATCATAATCATTTCCATTTCAAGATAAATTTACCAAAGACCTTGCTTCCCTTGGAGTAATGCTATTTCAAAGTCCATTTGCAGGCTTGAAGCCTCCCTCTTGATGTGCCTGAAATCGATAAATCATTGACACAGAGTATAAAACGTAGCATATAACTACAATTTATTGTCTTGCAGGGCTTATCACCATACGAGAAGAAAAAATATGTATGGAAAATGCTTTATATTTATATGCTGGGCTATGATGTTGATTTTGGGCATATGGAAACTGTTTCTTTGATATCTGCACCAAAGTATCCTGAGAAACAGGTAAAACCAGCGGTTTCACTAGCCTTGCCTATTGCATTCTTTCTTCATATGATGCATTCAATTTAGTGTAAAATCATCGACGTGATCCTGTATAAATATTTTCTAACTGCTGGCCTTTGACCCATGCTGCAGGTTGGGTATATTGTGACATCTTGCTTGCTGAACGAGAATAACGATTTCCTAAGGATGGTTATAAATACAGTACGGAATGACATAATAGGGCGGAACGAGACTTTCCAATGCTTAGCACTGACAATGGTAAGCCATGCTTTATATGTTTCTTTTTCCTGCTGGCTTGGTCAAACACTTTCCATCAATGATGGAGAGCAAGCAATAACATTTTCTTACACGGGATTACATTCCATCGGGGAGGTTGGGAGAGACACATACATCATATAACCATTTATCTTAAGTTGGGCCCTTTCATGTTATCTAATGGTTTCTACTTCATAGCCGCAACTTGTACTTCTATTTTTAAGTCGACGGATCTTTTTCCCCATAGTTTGAGCAATATAATTTATTTTGTGAATTAGCATATTGCACTCTAACTCGATACTTTACTCCTTACTGATTCTTCTGTGTGCCTTCTTCTGTTCTGTATATGTTTTAGTGTTTATTTCTTATCCAATTTGCAATTGTTGCCTTATTTTGTTTTGCATATGTTTCATCTTTAACTAAAATATTTTTCAGGTAGGTAATATTGGTGGGAAAGAATTTTCTGAATCACTGGCCCCTGATGTCCAGAAACTTCTTGTAAGTGCATATTACATTCCTTGCCCTTTCCATTGTTTTGTGAAATATTGTAGTAATGAGACATCTTATCGTTGTCAGATTTCAAGTAGCTGCCGCCCTGTTGTCAGGAAAAAGGCCGCTCTATGCCTTCTGCGGCTTTATAGAAAGAATCCTGATGTTGTAAATATTGATGGCTGGTAATAATATTGTACGGAGTAGAACATTTCAAATGACAAATATTATGTTCCACTCTACTTAATGAATTATCTAATTGATTTTTTTTTTATTTTAGGGCTGATCGGATGGCACAACTTCTGGATGAGCGAGATCTAGGTGTGCTGACATCAGTTATGAGCCTTTTTGTTTCACTAGTGTCCAACAACGCTGAAGCATATTGGAACTGCCTTCCAAAATGTGTAAGAATATTGGAGAGGTTGGCAAGAAATCAAGACATTCCACAAGAATACACATACTACGGAATTCCATCTCCTTGGCTTCAGGTACTTTCTTTTTTATGCCATCATTGATCCGATTGGCTTGATTCATCATTGAAGCTAAGAAAAATATGCATTTCAGTCGTTCCATCGATTATGCTTGACCTATAACTTGAGTGAGTCATTGTGTAAACTGTGAAAAGAAGTAATCATTATATGTACCCATCCTGATAGATTATAATTTTGAAACCCTGAAGATACTTTGGCAAGTTTTGATATGGAGCAGTCACACTATTCAGTCATAAATTCATGCTAAACATTCTATGCTGAATAAGAATTAAACACATTTATTACTTGAACTCAAACAGATGGAATTGCTATGTTGGAACGACTAGCTTCTTTTTCATTTAGGGGGATCAAAGCCTTTATCTTGATGGCTAGTTTCAGGAATTGCATTTCACCTTGATACGTTTGTGTTTTTCTTCATGACATTGAATTAGTTAGATGCATTGACTTGGTCATTGGCGTGTTGGAAAGAACTGTAATCTTCTGTACATATTGGATCAAATGTTTTGTACATACACCTATTAATCTGTTATTGGGGAAAAATATTTCTGCAGGTCAAGACAATGAGAGCTCTTCAATACTTCCCTACTATTGAAGATCCCAATGCTAGGAGAGCTTTGTTTGAGGTACATCCCTTTCTTTTTAACTATTGTATTCCAGGAGCACAAAAAATTGTGAACTCTAATGTTGTTCTTGTCATTGTTTAGGTTTTACAACGCATTTTGATGGGTACTGATGTTGTTAAAAATGTTAACAAGAACAATGCGTCACATGCTGTTCTCTTTGAAGCTCTTGCTCTGGTGAGTATTTACCTTCTTGGGCAGTGACTATATTTGTTTGCATCAATTGATGTTACTATTTCCGTCCCATGTAACTTCCATGTTCATGCATCTACACAATCTCAAATGTTTCACTTTAGTGAGTTAAAATTGATAGTCTGGTGCCTTTTCTTTCTTTTTTCCCCCCTTTTCTTGAATATTGTTTGTTTGCATGCACAACACTTCTTTCCAGGTCATGCATCTGGATGCTGAAAAGGAGATGATGTCACAGTGTGTGGCTCTTCTTGGAAAGTTTATTGCAGTCCGGGAGCCAAATATTCGGTATCTTGGTCTAGTAAGTGCGTTTTTTTGAATTTTAATCTCACTTGATTTATGCCCTGTATTATACTGGTAGTTTCACAGCAACCTGTGCAGGTCGAAATTTTTACCATACAGTAGTTGTAACAATTCGTCTTTGCAGGAAAACATGGCTAGGATGCTGTTAGTAACAGATGTGCAGGATATCATCAAAAGACACCAGGCTCAAATCATTACGTCTTTGAAGGATCCAGATATCAGGTTTTGTGGCTTTTGAATATATTATTTTGAGCTTTTATGAATAAATGGGCTTCTGCATTGAGTCTGTGCTCTTAGTTTCAAATTGACATTTTCACTTAAGAAGGACGGAATCTAGAGACTTTGCAGATTTTTTTTTTATTCAACATTGCTTCATTCTATACTCAATATTTATATTTTACTCACATATTATATTTGCCTTGCAGTATTAGACGGAGGGCTCTCGATTTACTATATGGCATGTGTGATGTTACAAATGCAAAGGAAATTGTTGAGGAGTTGCTGCAGGTAACGAATCTTGTGACACTGGTGGTGCAGAAAAAAGACTTAGCTGCACTGTCCCTGTTTTTTTTTTTTAATCTGTACTGCTTGTTAATCTTGTTATGAGATTCCTAAGATTCGCATGTTTTTTTTTCCTCACAGTATCTTAACACTGCTGAATTTGCTATGCGTGAAGAGCTGGCTCTGAAGGCAGCTATTCTTGCAGAGAAGTTTGCTCCAGATCTTTCATGGTTAGAGCTTGATGATGCAATCAGCCCGGTTTTCCAGTTACTGTGTTCTGAATTGTCATTTTGCCCAATAAATATGTCAGTTCAAACCTAGACGCCATGTGTTAGAAGTTTAGAACATGTCTGTACTTGGTTTAGTTTTCTTATAACCTTGATAAGTAGTCATCAGGTACTGGTAACTATTATGCCATTTAATTTTTCTGCATGGATTAATGTTTTTGGTAGATACTGAAAAGAAAATGGCCAATTAGCTTAAACGATCCTTTTATGAATATGGAATGGTTTATTGTTAGTTTTGCTGAAATGGTAAAGAGGCAGATTTAAAGAACCAATGATAGCATGAACGCACAATTTTTTTCACCTTGAGGCATCGGAAAAGTATGTTAGCCTCCAACTGGAGCTGTAATTTGTGTTAAAACCGCCTATTGGAGGCATAGACTGCTCAGGTGCTTTAATTAGGGTGTAACATAAAATTTCTTTACTAGCCTTGTTTATTACCAAAGTTTAGCACCTTTTTTCGTGAACATTGCTGGCAATTAAAGAGTTTTGTAGGAAGCCATATTGAATATCAGCTGTTTACTGTACACATAAGTGCAATATGATACTTATGGATTCCAACATGTCTTAGTTTAATGTCTATAGTATATGTTACCATCAGTTTAATATGCATTTTAATTTGTGCAATTTTCTTATGAAGCTTTTGCAATATCTAACTTCTGTTTGTGCAGGTATGTTGATGTTATTCTTCAGCTTATAGACAAAGCAGGAGATTTTGTGAGTGATGATATATGGTATCGAGTGGTGCAATTTGTTACCAACAATGAAGATCTGCAGGTTTTCCTAAGTACCTAGTTGCAAAAATCCTTCCCAAGTTATTTGTTGAATTTACTGTTTGACACTTTGCTTTCAAATGTATCAGCCATATGCTGCAGCCAAGGCAAGAGACTATCTTGACAAGCCTGCTTTGCACGAGACAATGGTCAAGGTTTGGCCTGCTGAACATGTTATATTATGAAGGGAATGAAAGGCTAGGCTATAGGGCTGCTAGAATTTTTAATGGAATCTGATATACAATCTATAGTACAATATGCACCGTTATGTTGATTGTTGAAAATGTACACACATTTCTTACATGATATTTTCTTGATTGGAATGGAACTTTTCTGCCTTATCTATTTACAGAGAGGGGAGTGAAATCTGACTGGCATCTGCTGACCCTTCCTGTTTATATTAACATTTTACATCTTGTTTTACATTATTGTTCTTTGACATCTACCAGGTGAGTGCTTACCTTCTTGGGGAGTATGGCCATCTTTTGGCCCAAAGACCTGGTTGTAGCCCTAAGGAGCTCTTTGTTATCATCAATGATAAATTTCCAACAGTATCGTAAGTTGTGAAAAATACTTTTTTTAGTTATTTTAGTGTCACTTTCTATTCTGTTGTAATTTATGTATTATTAAATTTTCATCAGGACAAGTACTGTTGCCATTCTTCTATCGACGTATGCTAAGATATTGATGCATACTCAACCTCCTGATGTGGGACTGCAGCAACAAATCCTGATGATATTTAAAAAGTAACAAATTTCTTCCAGCTTTGGATTTGCTACCATCTTTTGTGTGCTAAACTTGTTTGTTCTTGATACACTAGGTATGAAAGTTATATCGATGTTGAAATACAACAGAGAGCAGTTGAATATTTTGAACTAATCAGAAAAGGATCTGATTTGGCAGATGTGTTGGCTGAAATGCCAAAATTTCCTGAACGTGAGGTAACTTACACTGCAACCTGCCACTCATATTTTTCTATATATATTCGTCTTTGGTCTATTTCATCAAATGAGAAGGCTTTTCTCCTAATTTTGGATTTATTTGCCAAATTTAGTCTGCTTTGTTGAAGAAAGCTGAAGATGCAGAAGTTGACACGGCAGAGCAGAGTGCTATTAAGCTTAGGAGTCAGCAACAGACTTCCAGTGCTCTTGTCGTTGCTGATCACCCCCCTGCAAATGGATCAGCACCAGTTGCTAATCACCTCACTCTTGTGAAGATGCCAAGTCAAACTATTTCTGATAATCAAGAGAGGAGCCTGACTTATGAAGAAGCTCCAACACCTCCAATTGAAACTCCCAAAGAAAATGGGGCTCCCATTGATGTTGAGACCAAAGCCACCGAGATCGACATCGAGAGTAAAATTGATCCTCCTTCCACTTCCCATTCTGCTTCTCCTGCAGACCTCCTGGCAGATCTTTTGGGTCCTCTTGCGATAGAAGGTCCCCCTCCTGTCGATCAACATCCCGCGCAAGGATTGGAGGCTAACCCAAGTTCAGTAGGGGACTTGGCACTAGCTACCCTTGAGGATCAGTCAAACTCGGTTCAGGTACTAGCGTACTCATATTTTCTTTTTCTGGGCTGTATGCTAATGCAGCATCTTCTTAAGATGGACTTACCATCCTACCATACTTTTATGGGGATTTCTTCTACTTACACCTGCCACATGAACTCTGCTTCATACAGCCAATTGTCAATGTTGAGGAGAAGTTCCATATACTGTGCACAAAAGATAGTGGAGTACTATATGAGGATCCTCACATTCAGGTCTGTATAATCACTAAACATAACTAGGCTATTTTTATCCTCACGTTCCTTTTCTGCTTTATAGTAATCCTTTACATGATTTTTTTTCTCTCTAGATTGGTTTAAAAGCTGAGTGGCGTGCCCATCATGGTCGTCTTGTTCTTTTCTTGGGGAACAAAAATACTTCACCTCTTATGTCAGTGCGGGCTCTGATTTTGCCACCCTCTCATTTTAAAATGGAACTCGCGTCAGTTCCTGATACCATTCCTCCAAGAGCACAGGTATCCAAGTGATGAAGTATGGAGCTTTTGCACCTTTCATGTTTTCTAATAGTATTTCTTTCATTTTTGATTTTATATCCTTTCTAGGTGCAAGTTCCACTTGAGGTTGCGAACCTCCGTGCAAGTAGAGATGTTGCTGTTCTTGATTTCTCTTATATGTTTGGAACTGCAACGGTAATTATATCTATATTTGTCATCGTATTTATTGGTACTACTTTTTCTAGTCACAAGTTAACACTTAACAGTACTGCCTGTTCTTTGCTTATGCAGGTGGATGTCAAACTTCGGCTCCCTGTTGTGTTGAATAAATTTATGCAACCTATAACTCTTTCCCCAGAAGAATTCTTCCCTCAGTGGAAAGCATTGACTGTTCATTCACTTAAGGTCCAAGAAGTGGTAAGGCCTGGCCTCAACGGCGCTGTAGAGGATAAATGGAATTACTTTCTTAAATGTTCTACAAATTATAGAGATGAAAGATTCTTTTATCTCTGTTCAGTGGTTATTTGAACATTCTTTCTAATGGCAATCTCGTTGTGTGAGCAAATAGGTTAAAGGTGTGAAACCAATGCCTCTTCCTGAAATGGCTAATCTTTTCATTGGCCTTCATTTGGCGGTTACCCCTGGACTTGTATGTGGTTTAATTTTCACTTCATATTTTGAATCTTTTTTGCTTTTCAAAACGTTTGAAAGTTATTATTCTTTTTAGGATAACAACCCAAACAATCTGGTTGCATGCACCACATTCTTCTCTGAAGCAACCCGTGCCATACTTTGTCTGGTAAGCACAATTGACTAATAGTTTTCTGAAATGCCAACTTTCCTTCTATGAAGAATGGTATCCTTTGATGAAATTGTGTAGTTATTGAATGCAGCTTGTTCGCCTAATATTCTCCTGTAGTTTTTATGGGTTTGGGTCCATTTTAACAACTAATTGAAGGTCCACTAAAGTCCAAATTCATGCTTCATCCACATATTGGTTAGGCCTTGAGGCAAGCTGACTCATAAGTGCCTAATCGTAACTGACAGCACATTTCGGTTAGTTTTGTCCTTGATTTAGTTTCAGATACGTGCTGGATCCACCCAAGCAATTTTTTCTTAAAGTTTATTTCCATATACCAAAATGCAGCCCTTTATCTTTCCAGTTAAATTTAGGCTACTGTGAACTAAGAACTCACGATATCTTTAAACCTTATTACCCTGGCCTCTGTTGTCTAGTGGTGCTGTGTATTTTTATGCTTGTGTCCTGCTGGTATTTCAATATTTGATACTGGTTAGCACATTGGAATCAATTGATACACAATTTGCTACCAAACTTTAGGAAATGGTGCACCTGAGTTTTTTTTTTCCTTGGGCCTACTGTGCTGTAGCTAGGTCGACATTTCAGTCTTGACAGCATTAGGGTGTTTCTTTTGCAAGCATATATGACTAGCCATATGAATAGCAAAGCAATATGAGTTGTGTGGATATCAGTGCAAGCTCAAATATCTTATCTGACTTCCTGTTTAGTTATTCATAACAGACAGACGTTTCATACATGCAATTTTGTACATGGACTGTTTTTATCCATTTTGGTGTCCTTGTACAACTCTTGACCTCTGACCTTCAACTACTTGCCATTTGTAGGTAAGAGTTGAAACAGATCCACAAGACAGGACTCAACTCCGGCTAACAGTTGCATCGGGAGACCAAAATTTGACATTTGAGTATGAACTTACTCCATTTGTACTGAATAATATTTTTTACTGATGGGAATACAAAAGTTGATTCACAAGATTTTTCTGGGTAGGTTGAAAGAGTTCATCAAGGAACATTTGATGGATATGCCAAGGACTCGGGCAGCCCCTCCTCCTGCCCCAGTACAGCAGCAATTACCTTCTACAGCACCTGCCACATACAATGACCCTGGTGCCATGCTTGCTGGGTTGCTATGAGTAGCAAATACGAAAGCAATACTCGCATTTTGATAATGACAGTTGTTTAGCATGAAGATCTAACATCTCCACAAGCATCTTGCCACCGAAACGACATGTGGTTGAACATCAACGACGTGAAAGGGCTGGCGGAGTAGCCTTCAGCTGGATTCTTCACCGGAATGCACTATATTCTTTTGGGTCTTGCACAGGAGCCTCGATGGAACAGTTGCCACATTGTAATGGTGATTTGTTGTTTCTTATTATGATTCCCTATCCTCCCATTTGTATACTCCTAACTTGTATCGCTGAGATCTGGTGGTGAGTATCAGTAGTTTTGTGTGTCTATATGAGGTGCTAGGTTTTCCACCAAGCCGATTGTAAAGTTGCATTGCATTACAATTTGTAGGAATAAGGTTGGAATTGGGAAAAGAAATTAATAGGTTTTGTTTTGTGCATTAGTGATGTCGCATATGTCTGCTACTATGCTTTCTGTCAAGTGCATGTTGATTAAATTGGCATACTGTTATTATGTTCTTTTTTCAGGCGATCGGGCAGCATGGTTTTGCATGTTTCTGTGTAGATCATTCTTCTCCTTGTGGGACGTGGTTGTTCAATGGTCATAAGGTCCAAAATTTAAAGTGTAATTATATAGTGGTACATTGTTGTTGAGATGGATCGTGAATTCGTGATGGTGAAAATGCAGTGTCAGATGAAGAGCCGTGTCGCGTTCGTGATAACAACAATCCATACAGAGAAGCCGTGAGGGCACTTGCCACCGCGAATACATGTGACAATAACCGTACAGTTGATATCGTTGAATCCCTGAGGTCCCCGTACGAAAGCGGAAATTCTGAAGGTCGCAAGAAAAACATGCGGGCAGACGGCGACTTCTTCTGTCCTGGCTGGCGTACCAAGCGATGCGATCGCGATTTTCCGTCGCTGATCCGTGACCGCGACCGAGTCTCGCAGCACCAACACATGCAGCTGTGTCGGCACCCACACGTGGATCAAACCATCAAATTAATCAAGCATCTTACAAGAGTACTTTTTTCATTTTACTACTGCTGCAACGACGACGAAAGCGGGAGGGAAAAGGTTCGAAGGAACGAGTCAGTCAAAGCCGGTGTCGACGGATGCAGGTCCCATGAATTGAGGTTTAGAATTCAGGGCATTGTAGCAAATATTATTTTTAATATGTACTGTAGTAATTTTACTCTGAATTTTTACCCCTAATTCAGGGACTCCGATCCGCGGTGTCGACTGCCGCGTGGCCTCCGAAAAAAACGGAAAGAAAAGCCGCGGCACTCGGACCACGCCCACCCAGCAGCAGCTGCAGGCAGGCCACCACGCGCTGCAACTCCTCTCTCTTGCTGGGTCGGCCGCCCCACGTCGGAGCGGCCTGCGATTATCCCCCCCGTCGGCGAAGCTCTACACTCCAACGAGATCCCCCGAGCCAGCCGCAGCCCGCAACACGTCCGTCCAGTCTTTATTACAAGTCGCTGCACCAAACTTCAGGGGCCCCAATCGAAAAGTCCACTGATCTCTCTCATGTGTCACTTCGCTCGCTTGCTTTGCTTCCCCAGCCCAACCTCCACTCCCGCTGCCAGCCACAACGGGCCCCACCCGCCGCGGCTGTGGCTTGCGCCTGAGATTAGTCATCTCTCTGTCTCCTTTCTTTCCTTACGCGCACACAGGAGAGAGAACAGACCCCGGGTAATCCCCGGCCGCGACTACGACGACGGCGACGGCCGTAGCTGCTTCCTCTCCGCCGCTTCGCGAACCCTAAGCCCTCCGCGGCCGATCCATGGACGTACCGCCCGCGGAGGCGGACTGGCGGCCCGAGCTCCGGCTCCCCGCACCGCCTCCGGCGGAGCCGCCGCCCGCGCATGCAGCGGGGATGGACGATTCGCAGTTCCTGGGCTCGATCATGGGGGACTCGGCGCGCCAGGGCCCAGCCGAGCAGAAGGAGGAGACGACGACGGTTGCGCCGAAAAAGAGGGGGCGGCCGCCGAAGAAGAGGGACGGGACGGCAGTGGTCCTCGCGCCCGCGAAACCCGCCAAGAGGAAGGAGGACGAGGAGGAGGTCGTCTGCTTCATCTGCTTCGACGGGGGCAACCTCGTCTTGTGCGATCGGAGGTGCGCCCTGCGCCGCGCGCGTCCAATCCCTGTTGCCTACCTGCCAACTTCCTGGAGGCCAGAGCGACGCGTATTGCTTGCGAATTGGCTTGGACGCTGAGTTTTTGTCTGTTGCTGTAGGGGATGCCTCAAGGTCTACCATCCCGCATGCATCAAGCGTGACGAGTCATTCTTCAATTCACGGAGCAAGTGGAACTGCGGTGAGCTCATCCAATGCGCTAATTCTTCTCCCTAGGTTTACGTTTAACGACATGGGATCGGAACGGCAACTGACCTATTTGTAGGCTAGCTAATAGAACTGCAGAGCATATTACAATTCCAATTCTGAATACGGCTAAAGAGAAATGACATACATAGCCGCTACCTTTCCACGGGACTTGTGTGCTGATAGATTCTCATAAAATTTTAGCAAAGAGAACTTTACTAAATTTAATGGGCATTTATCATCCCTATTCCCTAGCACAACCGGATGGCTGGTAACATGTTTCTCTTGATCTTTTGGATATCAGGTTGGCATATATGCAGCAGCTGTGAAAAGGCAGTGCACTACATGTGCTATACTTGTACATACTCCCTTTGCAAAATGTGCATCAAGCATGGCAAATTCTTTGCTGTCAGGGGGGCCAAGGGCTTTTGTGACACGTGTTTTGGGACAATACTTCTGATAGAGTCCAAAGATGAAGCTGCTACAAAGGTAAACCTATCTATCGTTATTCTAAAAATTATACCATCCATTTTACAATTTTTCATAAATATATTCCATTCCCATGTCTGTATGTGCCTTATCCACAAGGCTGTACATTCAGTTTAGCGAAGTCAATTAGGGAAACCTGCACGTTTACCTGGTGAAAATGAAACATTCCTAATATATGACATGTTAGCTATCCCCAGCCCTAGCAAACCACAACTTTAGGGTTTGTTTGGATGCTGCCTGACGCAGGCAACAAATCAATGCCCCAGATGCTCAAAATCGAAGGCCTGGAGTTGCTGCCTGGATCAGGCAAATCCAAATGGGCAAATTCATGAGGGCTTCATCCAAATAAGCCCTTAGGCTCTAGTCTTCAGTACCAGACTACACAACTGGAACAATTTTCTTTATATTCCTGAAAAAATAGTGATGCCACTGGGTGCACTGTCCTTTGTGCTCAAGTGACTCTCCGTATGTTATGTTAGTTGCAGGTTGATTTTGATGACATAAACAGCTGGGAGTACCTTTTCAAGCTATATTGGTTAGATCTGAAAGGAAAGCTTTCATTAACATTGGAAGAACTTACTAGTGCCAAGAGTAGATGGACTGTTCCTAACACTTACTCAAGGAAAGAGAAAGAGGAATCATCAGACGACCTATATGACATCAATAACGAAGATTATGCTGGTTCTGACTGCTCCTCAAGAAAACGAAGGCGGACTAATTCTTCAAGGAAAAAAGGTCAAAAGCGACAAAAGGTAAATTTAAATTGCAATATTGCTCCAAAAAAAGTCGGGCCTGCAATCAGAGATGCTGGCAGTCTAGCAAAAAAAGCACCAACGAATGGGGTGTCCATACCAATGGACACAAAATGGGCATCACCAGAGCTGTTAGAGTTTGTAGGACACATGAGAGATGGTCATCGATCTTTTATGTCTCAGTTCGATGTTCAGGCTCTTTTGCTTGAATATATTAAGAAGAATGATCTCCGTGATCCGCAGAGGAAAAGTCAAATTATTTGTGATGCGAGACTTCACCGCTTGTTCAAGAAGACACGTGTTGCTCACTTTGAAATGTTAAAGCTTTTGGAAATGCATTTTCCTGTGAGCGAGACTTCAACAATAACTGATAATAGCAATGTTGCCATTGATCTTAATTCAGCTCAAATAGATACCAATGGATACAGTGACATGGCAGCAAAACCTTCTCCTGATAAGAGAAGGAAAGTGAATAGAAAGATGGAGAGAGAACCACAAGTCCCTGAGGCTTATGCAGCAGTTGATATGCATAATATAAATTTAATTTACTTGCGGCGTAGCTTGATTGAGGAACTAATCGATGATGATGCATTTTTGGAAAAAATTTATGGTGCTTTTGTGAGGATAAAAATATCTGGTGTTGGTCAGAAGCGAGATATGTATCGTCTTGTCAAAGTTGTTGGTAAGCTTTCACTCTGCTTGTTTTTGTGTACAGTTGTTTCTTGAGGGGCTATACCCTATATCTTTGCTTTTTCTTTCCTTTTTTTTTTCCTTCACGCCTTTTTATTTATGCTATTATACTAGTACCACAGTAGGGGTTTCCCCATACAGTAATTTCCTTAAAAAGTTATTAGTAAGATATTTGTTTTTTTGTATTTATATTTAACTTTTTTTTTTGTAGGAACATGCAAGATTCCAGAAAAATACAGCATTGGGAAGAAGACAACAAACCTTGCACTTGAGATATTAAATTTAGACAAAAAGGAGATTATCACTATGGATGCAATATCTAATCAGGATTTTACAGAGGTCAAAATCTTTTGCTTAATGTTCTATTTGTCTCTTAACTTTCAAAATTATTTTTGGAGTCTTGTTCACAAGTACCTCTTGATTAAATCTTATGCTTAGTATTTTATTTCTCTTTTAGCTCTCATTGATAGGATTTTGTAGAGTCTCATGCAACAAGGACGGGTCTGCAATCCTAGTCCCTGATTGTTCTCACATTGTCTGTTGTAGACTCCCTCCGTTCCAAAATATAAGCATTTCTAGGTTTAGTCAAAGTCAAACTTTTATTACTTTGACACTAATAATATATAATTAATAATGTTTTATCACATAAAAATTAGGAGTATATTTTTTTTTGGATTCATCATTAAATAAACTTCCATAAAAAAATATATTTTTATATTAAAAATTATGTAATTTTCTAGATATTATTGATAAAAGTTAAAATATTTTGACCTTATGCAAACCTAGAAATGCTTATATTTTGGAACGGAGGTAGTATATAGTTATCTGACTTGCTGTCTAGTTTAGACCATCTAATACTTGGTGATTATATTTTCACACTTCTTTTAATACACAATTTTGGTAGTTAGAGAATGGATCAGCTAAGCATTGTTTTAGGCTATACGCATTTAGTTCTTTCTTACAAGATAATGTCTAGAATTCTCTTTTGGGTTACCATACCGGCCTAGTTTTCGAGCAAGGGGTCATAGCTGAGCATCATAGTTGAACTACCAGTGAGTTTTATCCTCATCTCCTTTTAATATCCACATTTACCTGTGTAGGAAGAATGCAATCGCTTAAGGCAGAGCATGAAGTGTGATCTAATTAGTCGACTAAAAGTGGTACTGCTACATGAGTTAAACACTTGCTCATAGTTTCTGACCCATCAGAAATGTATAGGTTTGATCTGTGTTTTGTTTATTAACCCAGGGAGCTGTCCAAGAGAAAGCCAAGATCTTGCAATCTGTTAGAGTCAATGATGTAAGCACAACCCAGCCAAAGATAAATAATACATATACTGCAATCTTTTTTTTTAAAAAAAAAAATCTCAAATTCAATAACTCATGTTACAATTCTTACAGTGGTTAGAAAATGAAAAGCAGAGGCTGGGACATCTTCGTGATCGTGCAAGTGAAACGGGGCGCAAAAAAGAATATCCTTTTTATCTTATTATGAATATGCTGTTTCTGCATTACTAATGTCTCTGGAGCTAGTCATTTTTTTTGTGGAATTGCCATTTATGTTACGTAAAGTTTAGAGTGCAGGGTTTTCTTGTAACATTTATGTATACTTCTTTGCTGCATCTAAAGTTGGCTATATTTTGTTTAACCTTTTATGCAATTTAGGGCATCTCTTTTCTTGTGATAGCTTTCTGTAGGTATAATTGGCAATTATTCCCCCCGTAATAATGAACTTTTCATGATAATCTAAGATACCTTTATTTTTCTTGTACTTCGAATTCGGTCATAGAGCACTAGACTGCTATTTCCTTCTGGATAGCTTTGTGATCCTTGACTGTATCATACACTTCGAGAGTGTGTGGAAAAGCTGCTGCTCCTCAACGATTCTGAAGAAAGAGCTCGCAGGATAAATGAAGTTCTGGAAGTGCATGTTGACCCCCACATGGATCCTAATTACGAATCTGCTGAAGAAACGGATATTAAAAAATCTGGTATGTATATGTCTTTTTTCCTGAAATCTTAATTTTAAAGTTACATTAGAAATTTGGAAATAACTCGGTATCTTCAATTATTTTAGCAGCTGAATTTTACATGGTATGTTGCTGTAAATATCCATAAAATGTACAGTACAAATTATTTGCATTGTAATTTTCTTGTTGTTCAACCTTTTAGAATCATTGTGATGACAATTCAGTTGATATAGGCAACAAGCATTTCATACATACAAAACAGTAACATTTCTGATCATTAGCATTGATCGCATTTAATGTTTGGGGATCCTTTGTTTATGTGCAGTGGGAACAAATATAAATCGGACAAAAGCAGAGACATCGGTGTCACGGAGAAAATCAAAATTTCTAGACTCTGCACAAAACCATATACAAAAGACTGCTGATGCTAACCATAACCCAAAAAAACGGTCTACAGAAAGTACAATGCGGGGACTGAGGACTGGGAGAAAGTTTGAGAATTTCTATCGTACAAATGATGCAGTTGTTCCAACACCCAGCCCTATGTCGGATGCTGGATTGATTTCATCTTCTGCTCAAACAATGTCAAGTGAAACGGAGCCAGAAAAAGTGTGGCACTACAAGGATCCTTTAGGCAATGTTCAGGGTCCATTTACCCTTTTGCAACTATCTAAGTGGACTAGTTACTTCCCACGTGATCTGAGAGTATGGCTCACATTTGAGAGTGAAGAAAGATCATTGCTGTTGACTGAGGTGCTTTCAAAGCAACAGACAGTTTTTAATCAGACCACATCAGTTTCTGCAAGTACCAAAGTAACATCACCTGGCATGGAATGCAACAGAAACAGCCCAAGTGTGGATCAAATTAATGCTTTATTTCCTACTAATTACAGTATGCTTAATTCCTCCGTAACTGTTCAGTCTAACAAATATTCTGTTCCCAAAAGAGAAAGTGTGAACTTTCCTGAGGATTGCTTGTCACTCTCAACTAGTTCTGTTCAGCCAAAGGATGCTCAGACCTTGAATACCCAAGTACAGTGCCAGACTAAGCATCCAGTTTTTGTTCAATCTCCTCGGAGTCAGTATGGACTGACAGACCTGCACCATGATGAAGCACAGGGAGGATGCTCCAGTGAATCCAATCATCATCAGAGCAGTGTTGCTTTGAGGAGTTCAATCACAGTGAATTATGATGGAAAGAGTAATTTAGTATCCCATCATCACGATCAGCATACATCACAGTCGCAAAATCAAAATGATTCTAAAAATACTTCACAGGGTTTATCTGTGAAAGATTTGTCAAAAAATCTACCTACACGAGTTGGGAAAGATGCCCCCAGTCCTGTATTTGCTTGGAGTCCATCCGAGTCAAGAACCGCTTCAAGTCAACATGATGGCTCTTGCTTAAGTTCAGCAACCAATCCAAGCTTTTTTGATGAGCAGCATTCTTCTATTATTTCTGCAAAGCCCAAGAGCTGTGCTTCAGCAAACCCAGTTGAAGATAGAGGTTCAAGTTCGCCATCTGGCATGCTGAATTACTCAGAAAGAGTTTCGATAGGCATTACACAGTCAGCCCCTTCAGCATCTGCTTCTGATATGTGCAAGATAGAGGAGAACATGAGTCAGCAAAAAACAGTTGAAACAGATACATCAAATGCTTCAGTTAATCAGTCTCCTGAATCTAAGATTTTCTCAGTATCTTCTCCTGATGTACAAGAAATTGACCGTGAGTTACCTAGTCCAACTCCAAGGCCTGAGAACAAGGAGCCTGTGGCTGACAACTCAAGATTAACACCAGCATCACCTGAAAATTTAGGTAATATTTATCCGCCTGTTTCTGACCCAAGCAAGACAGAGATCGTGAATCAGCACAAGTCACATGAGCTGGATGCATCAAAATCTTCTGCTAATCAGTATCCTGAATATGAGATCTCCAAATCTTCCTCTAACAACAAAGACCTTGAACAAGAATCTCAGCGTCCAACTGCAAGGTCAGATTATAAGGATGCCGCCGCGGACAGTTCACTTTTAACATCAGCAGCTACTGAAATTCTAAGGACGGTTTCTGCACCAGACACTGATAGAGGCAAGATGGACGTGACTGAGAATCAGCAAACAATACTAGAAGAGGATGCATCAGATCCTTCTCTCAGTCAGTCTCCTCATTCTAATGCTTTTCCTATATTTACAACTGATGACCAAGATATTGAGCATGCAGATCTTAGTCCAACTCCAAGGTCTGGGAATAAGGAGCCTTCCATGGACAACTCAGGATTGAAGTCAGTAGCGCCTGAAGATTTATCTACCGCTACTGGATCTACTTCCAATGCATGCAAGATGGAGGATATATTGGATAAAAAAATAACAGTTGAAACAGATGCATCAGATGATTCCATTACACTTCCATCCAAGGTTTCCTTTTTGTCTTCTCCAACTGCAGGGTCTCATAATATGGAGCATGTTGCAGGCAATTCACTTTTAACATCAGCAGCTACTGAAAGTCTAAGGATGGCTTCTGCATCTGATACTGACACATGCAAGATGGTGGTGAATGTGAATCAGCAAAAAGCGCCAAAGGAGGATACCTCATATGCTTCTCTCAATCTGTCACATAATTCTAACGTTTTTCGTGGATCATTGACTGATTCCCAAGACATTGAGCGTGCAAATTCTAGTCCAGCTCCAAGGTCTGGGAATAAGGAGCCTTCCTTGGACAACTCAGGATTAGGGCTAGCATCACCTGAAGATTTATCTACTGCTACTGCATCTGCATCTAATGCATGCAAGATGGAGGAAATACCGGATAAGAAAATAACAGTTGATACAGATGCATCAGATGGTTCCATTACTCTTCCGTCAAAGGTTTCCCTTGTGTCTTCTCTGGATAACCTAGATACTGAGCATGAGTTTCCTTGTCCAGCTAAATCTGAGAATATGGAACCTCTTGTGGATAACTCAGTTTTAACTTCAGCAGCACCTGAAAATGTAACTACTGTTGCATCTGCTTCTGATAGATGCAAGATGGAGATGGTGGATAAGAACATAGCACTTGAAACAGATGCATCAAACGGCTCAGTTACTCCATCTTCGCAATCTGAGGAATTCCTTGTAATTTCTGAAAACCAAGATAGTCAATTTGAATATCCTAGTCCAGCCCCTAGAACTGAGAATAAGGAGTCAGTTATGGATACCTCCAGGTTACAATCAGCAGTACGTGAGAATTTAACTAAGGCACCTGATGACTCGCCAGATGCTTTTGCATTGCCTGAGTCTGGTCATCCATCTGGGAAACTAGATGCCATGGAATCAGATGGTGTAGAACAAATTATTCAAAATGGACTATACAGTGAATCGACTGTTTTTACAAGAGAGAATGTGGTTATTGATCCTTCTTGTGGTGCTGAATCTATAGATGTGTCTGATGTCTTGGAGTCTTTAATGGGACAAAGATATGAAACTTCGCATATGCATGGAACGGCAGCATTAGAGGATATCTTAGCAGCTTCAGCTGAGGAAGAACCACAATGCTCTAGCCCTGTTGCATTGTCCCCATGGGGTGAACCTAGTTATTATCAAGGTGATGTTGATTCTGCACTGTGGGGCGTCCAAGATGATCCAGTCAATGATATGTGGTCATTGCTTTCACCAAATTCTGCGCTTCAACGTTCATCTGGTTAGTATTTCAATGTTTTATATGTCTCCATTGATTTAGTGTTGAGCCATCTGTTTTCTTTACAGCAGGTCTTGGAGCTGAGGCAACTGAAACTCTGGATATCAACGAGGTAGCTGTGTCTGGAATTAGTGAGTTCCTTCAAAGAGGACTACTGCTAGGGG
>BCLH01000279.1:1775-18403 GCA_001602315.1 Zoysia pacifica
GATTAAAGTTACCCGTTTGTTGTGGGGGAGGATGGAGTGGAGGGAGCTGGGGCAGCGAACGAACATTGCTTGTCACGGGCTCCAGGTGACAAAGCCACGGATCCTGCTGCCCGATCATGTTTGGGAAAAGCGATCCAGCGACGGGTCGCGCTCCGTTGTGCGCTGCTAGCTGGCCGATTCCTGGGGGTGACGGATCACCAGTACCCACACCTGCCGCAGCGGCAAGCAACCAGGCAAAGCCGCCTCCATGCCCTCCACTTCCAAAAGGAGTCGGTCGCTAGTCGCTACTGGGAGCAGGGCGCTCGCATGATGGAAAGCGCCATGCAGATCGGGGAACAGCCCAAGAGAGCTGGAGCGTCACGTCGTCGGAGGCTCGGAGCACTGTTCCCCAACGGGCTTCGCGTATTAGTGGCGCAGCTCAAGCAAGCAGGATTTCAGATGCAGAAGAAACTGATCGATCGACGGGGCCACACAGGCTTCGAGCCTAAGGAAAACGGATGCCATTCATGTCCGGCGCACATGCGTCAGGCGACTTGGTCTGGTACAAATCTGAACACGGCAAAGCCTGATAGGTTACAGAAACATAAAATGGTGCTGTTGCGCATAGCTACTGCTACGCTTGGTTTGGCAAAATCAGAATCCAACTTCAACAATACTAGTCTGTCTCATCGTTGATATCAGCAAGACTCCCAGGTCACTCAGTCACCTGCAAAGACCAGACGCTGTTTCGAGTCAGCAAATGGAAACGTTTAAGTACAGCACTCACGCAAGCGTCACCATTTCTTTTGAGAACTACTCACCGTTCGGCGACTGAGAGCTGGCCGGCGTGGCTGCAGAGAAATCTGACGACGCCATGGGTATGGACATGGACAACTGGGTCGCCGAGAACGAGGCGAGGTTAGCGTTCTCATCACCAAGGCCCGGCCACGACTCCCTTGACTTCGGCCACTCGTCGAAGAAG
Source organism: Zoysia pacifica (assembly GCA_001602315.1). Lineage (NCBI taxonomy): Eukaryota > Viridiplantae > Streptophyta > Magnoliopsida > Poales > Poaceae > Zoysia > Zoysia pacifica. The sequence goes on from BCLH01000279.1 coordinate 2,737, forward strand.
GGCCGCAGCTGATTCTCCTGCTTCACAGAACCGACGGTCCCAAAGTCGTTTCCAAGGAAGGACAGCGGCTGCCTGTCCATCTTTGAGAGAGAGTTGACTGTGCTTTGACCAAGGTCACTCAGTGCCCCCAGTTGAGGGTAGCTCGGAAGTGGAAACGAAGAGTTATGAGATGGCGGCAAGCGCCATTGGTTCGCCATGGATGAATCGATAGCTTCAGAGATGAGCTGATTGTGCTCGTCTGCCAGAGATCTTATCCCGTAACCAGTGTACCTGCATTCATGAAAGTGCAATGAACTCTACAAATTAGGGATACATTCAATGTCATTGATACATCTACTGAATAAGTCTGTTTTGAAAAAAAGAAGTGTCAGAAATGTAATGATTATCAACTACAACTGTGCTGATCTTCATACCCCCCTAGACCGAATGTTTTCGGAATGGATTGAATAAATGAGTCAAAAGATCCGTGCAAGATTAAACACAGCCATATAATTCAAAACCAAATCAAATTTACTTTCCAACAAAGAGTTTTCATTTATGTTTACGTAATCACCAAATAATACTGGTCCCCTAAATAAACTTCTCGTGAGTAACAGGTACATGAGGAAGGCATTTACATGAAAAAGCACAGCGCTATTACCATTACTGTCCATACATCATGCTCATCTACTGCTAAGCAGTACTCCGTTTATGAGTAGCAGTATAGCATCACAACACAAAGCAAACAACCAACGCGCATTTGGCAACATTAAAGAGAATATATCACACTTAGAACTCCTTCACAGTTGATTATTCTTTTGATGATGGAACTCCTGTACACTTAACAATTTGTATTGGTGGAAACAAGGCAACGGTTTGGGCAAAAAGAGTGACCTCCAGTATTATGCACATGCTGCCTTTTCATAATTCAGTTGTTACACAAGCAAAAATCATTATATTCTGCCCCCTAAAAGGTTTGCAAAGAAATAGTAGCTGGATTCTGTGGCACAATAAAGAGTCGAAGTAATGGTCAGGGGAGGCCAGGGATCCGCAAGCAGCAGGCACTACTAGCAGTCTAGCACTGCGACCACAGAACACAAACAAGCTTCATCTTTATGGATAGTACTACGAGTTGGGAGCTTAGTCTGTGCCAAAACATAAGGCTGGGCACTGCGCTGCAACCACCTGGGCACATATATCTCATAGGCATGGACACTGCCCCTGGGTTTCAGGTGCTTAGAACTGATCACAGAAAATATAGGCAGTACAAAGAATCAGAACCCAAATACGCGTAAAGTGCCAGCAGATTGTGTTAATTATGCGTGACAGTAGCGAAGTACTAAGCATGCAAAACTTGTTTGGATTGCAGGTTTTACAGACAAAATGGAAGACGGTGATTAAAGGATCACATGTAATCACGCATTTCTGGCCCTGACGCCAATCATCTGGAGGCACAACAAAACAAAGAAGGAAGAACTCAATATAGCATTGAGGAAGAAAGCAAAGAAAGGAACAGTCACCTGAGGTCTTTGCCTGTTCCACCACCGAGAGCTGCGTATGTGGCAGTATTGTCCAGGTTCAGCTGAGAAGAACTCAAAGATGAAGTGAACGGGCTGGAGATGTTGCTTCCCTCGCCGCCGCCATTGCTGCCGGCAATGGCCGGATACAGGGAATGGCTCTGGAAGTTGCCGCCGCTGGTGGCAGCGGTGAGGGGCTGCGCAGCGATGGGTGCCATGGCGGAGGGCGGTTGGGACTGCGGGACGAGCTGCGTTTCCACAGGCTTTCTTGAACGGTTGCGGCCGCGGTGCATGTGGCGCTCGCAGTACTTGGAATCCGGGGCGGCCTCCTTGGAGCACCGCCACTTCTTGCCGTCCGTACGCCGGCACCGTCCGGGCTCCGGATCCAGCTTCTTGCCGAAGTACGATCCATATGCAACTGCACAAACACGAAGAGAGAATCAGATGACATTATCCATGTAAACAACATTTCATTTACGCTTTGGTTATTTACATGTCCGTGCATTTGGGCAAACCAGTTTCCAAAAGGATTGGTATTTGACAGTGTACACTACCGCTGCAGACGCAAGGTGAAGCTGCCTATTCCTAGCAATGGGCAAAAATGGCGAGCTGGGGGTGCAGCTGTCGTCGCATTTAGTGGACTTGCTCGCTCGGTCGCAACCACATCATTTACTGATCAACTAGACAGAGAGCGAAGAAATGGCAAAAAAAGCAGCTGGTTTCTAAAGCGAGGATACTCATACCAGTACTGTTCAGCCACAACGGTGTTAATACCACTAATCTTAGGCCAGTCCCACACCACCAGCAGCACATGCTCCCAAAGTCCCAATCTTGAAGACAGCATCACCCCGGGTTAAAATAAACAGAATCTTTCCGGAAACAAATCTTGGTCTTAGTATAGAACACACGAGCGGTTCTTGAATCGCGCATCAGTGATTAACAAATGACCCGGAGGAAGTACTATAACAAACGGCGGAAAAGTACATCTAATCGGAATAAACAAAGAGTTCAGTTAGGGGTTTGCGACAAGTACCCCTACCAATCACGCCAAAAGCGATACGGCAAGTATGGCGTCGTGAGGAGGAGGAGGTAGAAGAGGAGGACTGGAACCGTACGTGTGGGGTGGCCGTAGAAGCGGGTGGCCAGCGAGTCGAGGCCGCGGCGGATGGGGACGACGAGATCCGGCGGCACGGCGACGCCGGCCACCAGGTACTTGTAGATAAGCGCCTGCTGCTCCAGCTCCTCGAACTGCGCCGGCGTGAACGGCAGCGGCCTCGCCCAGCGCCCGCTCATCTGCGCGTCCTCCCCCAACCCGCCGCCGCTACCCCTGCACGAGCACACACACACGCCACCACCACGTCGTCAGGACCAAGAACCGAGCGAACGAGACGACGACGAGGTCGCAAAGGCGAAGACGGGAGGAGCCGCCGTTGCTTACGCGGAGAGCGGGGAGGCGCGGCAGAAGGGGAGGAGCGAGGCGGTGGTAGTGGTGGTGGATGAGCGGTGGTCGCCTCCTCCCCCTCCGCCTCCTGCCGGGGAAAGAGAGGCATACGGCATCGCCATCTCGCCTGTCTCTCTCGCGCGCTGCGTGCTCCCCGCGGCCGGCCTCGCCCTCTTTAATGCGCTCCCCTCGCGAGTTCTGCTGCTGGATGCGGGCTTGGGTTGCCCCTTGTGCCGTCCCTGGCTGGCTCGTGAGGTGCCTTGCTTCGCCCGCTCGCTCACTCGCGCGCACCGCCTTTATTGCGCGCCTCGGGTTCTCTCGCCGCTGGGTCGTTGTCCGCTCGCCTCGCCCTCCCGCGGGGCTCGGGTTGGTGGTGGGTGCGACGTGGACGAGCCCGACACGACGAGGCCGTTGCGCTTGCTCGCGTCGGCCCAGCAGCTACGGAGCCAAGCAAGCTACGCCTGCATCTCTCTCTCCCCTCCCTCCTGCTCCCCTCGTCCTCTCTCTCTCTCTCTCTCTCTTCCCGTACTTCAGTCAAGCACAGCCTTCTTCTGGTTCCTATATGCTGCTTTGTTTGTTTCCGGATTTTTTTTTGCGCGGGTGGAGTGGATAAAGATGCGGTACTGTAGGGAGAGTGGCGACAAGAAGGGCGTGGGAAGAGAGAGGGTGGAAGAGGAGATGACTGTGGATTTGGGCCGGGTCTGCGTTGCGGATTCCGAGGCGGCTTTTAAAGGCCACACGAGGGTGCGCGGGCGCCGTTGCCGTTGCCTCCTTTCCCTCCTCTTCCTGGGATTAAAAAAAATACGGAGGCCTCCTGTGCGCGGGCCGACTGCCCGAGGGGCCCCTCTGGAAAAAAAATGTCGCCGTCGGAGGGCCGTTGCCATGGTTGAACCGACGGCCTGGAAGCCCCCCGCACGGACGGGCCCCTGGGAAAATCTGCGTCATCCTTTTCCTCGTCCTCCGGCCATTTTTTACTTGTTTCATGCCATCGGTCCTGTGAACTTGATAGCCCGAGCCTGTTTGCGACGAGGCGTGTTTCGTTTTTCCAGGACCGTTTCAAGATCCAGCTTTCGATTTGAAACGTCAACCTGAAAAAGGCAATTTCCATCTAGGGGAGCTGGAGCTTGCGGAACAGTGGAAGCACAGTGATGACCGAGCTCGAGCGGCCGCAGTTCCCGGCCATGGACTCGTCACTTCCGTTTCTGTGCCCGTCGATGCCGCAGCTGGAGAAGATGTGATATGGTCCGAGCCACAGCAGAGAGTAAAACAAGGAGTACTCTCCTCCGTATTTGCCTGTGTCCTCGGCGCGTCGTTGGGAAGCTTGGGCTGCAGAGTTGGTTCTAGTGGCTCGGCGACGCGCCAAGATCAGTGGCCTTGCACTCCGTAAAACAGATTAACTTACTCTGAATTCATATCCGTGTAGTTTATGGTTGGCTATACAAATACAAGAAATTTCTATTGGTGAAAACCAAATGCATTACTTTTTTTAATTCAAGGGTCCCATCTTTTTTTTTCTTTTTAAGTACTCTATAGATAGAGTGGTCACATATAAATTACGAAGATAATAGCAGAGAGGAGGAGAGAACAACAGCACAACACCTCTAATGCGAATAACACATCATATGATACATTAGGAGTTTGACCGAATGGAAATAACAGTTAGTGCTAAACCAAATATAGGTTTTGTTTGGAACGGAGAAAAAATTCATGTTTCTATGTTTTTTCTGTAAAATTTTTACTAAATTATTATGAAATTCCTTCATTCCAAACCGGATCATAGAAGTCAACTGAATAACTATCAACCCCTGCCCTCTGCCTATTCATTCATTTTTATGTCAGTAGCTTTTTCTTGAGTGGAAGGTAACCTCAAGTTCATATAAGATGTTGATTCCTGCTGTATGTTACTTATTCAGCATTGTTCTACTCCATTTCTTTGTACTTATAGAATATTTTTTAATCCTGATATTTTCTTGCAATTTTGAATTTTTTCTATATAATTTTCATAAATTTTATGTGTTCCAAATAGTTATAGTCAGGTTGAAATCATACATGCAAATAAATAATTTTTTTGTCACTATTTCATGGGTTTTTTTTATTAAACCGATGTCTACATTCATAGAGTAATAAAAACTTCTAGAACAACAGCAGACACCAAACAAAATAAGGACCAGGAAACAACTCTTAAACCGCACACAAAAGATCCTAACAAAACTGGAAACTACAACTAGGGTCCTGTTTGACTCTCACCAGATTTTAACATTCTAGATAAAAATAATCTCACAAGTATTCAACCAAGTGAGTTTTTAGAGAATTATACAATCCTATAAAATCTCATAATTTTAAATATTATATTTAACATTCTATACCATAATACACATCAATATATCTAAAATGATAAAATCTCGTAATTCAAATAGCTAAATTTTGAATTTATTGAATTCAAATTATAAAATAATCTAAACAAGTAGGATTCTTAAATTTTGAATTTAAAATTTTAAAAATCTATGATCCGGATTCTAGATTCAAACGCTATCCCTTGCAATCTTTGGCTCCATCGGAGTCGTGAAGTCCCCTCGAGCTTCGACGTTACTGCAACTGCTGACAGAACCGCCGACGTAGAAGAAGCGGCTGTGTTTCACCTTTGCCGGAGCCCTGCACAGAGCAAGCGATGTGCATGCAGGAGCAAAAACCAGAAGATCCACCGGATGCAATCTTGAACTGTTAGTCCGGCTCATTAATGCTCCAAATGACGAGACAAGTGATGCCCTGCTCTCAAGTGTCTATATGGACAGTTAATGCTTGCACAAAAGTCGGCAGTGGACTGTCAACTCTCGGTCAAAGGGTGGAGCATTGTTACCTCGTCTCGTCTCGGTACGGGCACCAATATCTCTGTCTCTCTCTCTCTCTCTCTCTCTCTCTCTCTCTCTCAATTTCTACTCCTACCAAGCCTAGCTTACGTACAGTATGTTATGGACACATGCCGCATTGATCTTTCCAAACGCCGGAAGCCAAAGCGGGCTACGAGAAGCGCGACGTCACGCTGGACCGGCGTCGTACAAGCAGGAACAAAGCTCCAGGGAACCACCGCGGCATGTGAGAGCCGGCGATCACCCTCGCTCGAGTTCATCTCGATGCTGGCAAGCTGCCGCCTGCCGTGTCGTGCCGACGACTTCCTTCGCTCGCGCGCCCGTCGCGTCCGCCGGACCGGTCAGAAACGGTCGACGTCGCCGTGGATTTGTCGTACCGTGCACCTCTGTTGATGCGAGTACCATCTCTGTCTCGGAAGAATGCATCGCGGAGCAGGAAGCTAGACCTGGATTTCTTTGTTGTGATTTCCATTTTCCTCTCATGCTGTGTGCAGCGCAGCCTGGCGCGGCGCAGACGGCAGACCGGACGTCAGCGTTCTGAACAGTGAACCGGGATAAAGAAACCCCCAAAGTACCTCGATCGATCGTGTCCAATTTCCAGCTTTTTACTAGCCGTATGCGAGTAATAAAAGAAGTGAAACGAAGCTGCAAGCAAGCATGCATGGCAGGCAGATGGCGAACCGGCCTTGGCCCGGCGCCACGCAGATATCTTCCGTGCAAACAGCAGCTGAAAAAAGACGAGGGCATGGAAGGAGAGGAAATAAAAGCTTCCCCGTTTGCGCGCTTGAGCAGCAAGCCAGGCATCGTCGATCCTGGCGTGGGAGAATCTTGTGCCTCGCGGGGTGGACAGTAGTGCTGCGATTCGGTTGCATGGTTGAGCGACAGGATTCTCCGTTTCCCGTTCCGGCATCGGCATGCATGCCACTGCAGTGGCAGCGCGCGGTCCTCCGTTCCTGGCGCATCCACTCCTGTTGCTCGGCACTGTGCTCCGGTGCGCTCGCGCGGCGGGGGAGTTGGGATCCATCTTCTCTGCGGTTGCGTTTAAAATACAGAGAACTGTAACATTAATAATGAGAAAAATAAACAACACTTTACATTAATACTATAACAAATTTATTATAGTAAAAATACTATAACGATATTTTACAAACAGTTACTCCCTCCGTCTCCAAATATAAGTATTTTTGAATTCGGTCAAAGTTAAACTTTATCAACTTTAACTTAATAATATCTATAAATTTAAATAATTTTTTATATAAAAAATTACATATTATGAAAGTATGTTTAATGAAGAATCTAATAACATAATTTATATATGATAAAACATTATTAATTTTATATTATTAATAGTCAAAGTTAAAAAAATTTTATATTTAGAGACGGAGGTAGTAAAATTTAAGCTAACAGCTCTTCTCTGCCGCAAGACCTTTTGACAGAGAGGATATGGATCGGGGAGCTGGAGGTGGAGGGGGCCGAGGGGCCGGAGCCCGGAGGGACCGGGGTGGCGCTTTCCGTTCGTTGGCGTGGTTGGGCTTTGCAGGACAGCTGGAGCACGTGACGGCGAAAGTGGGGGCAGGCTTCCCTATCTTAGCTCCAGCTAACAGTCCTAGCTCGCCGAGCTATAGCTAGGGCCGGTTTTCGTTGTTTCACAGCGCGTTGCAGCTGCCATTTGCTCCAGAAGTGGATGCCAATGTCACATCAGGCACCTGACGCTGCCACCGGGCTACCTCATCGTCCGGGGTTGGGGTTGAGGAGGATCCGCGCACCATGCCTACAGCGGTGAAGTGATCTGTCCCCCAATGTTCATGTTCGGATCAAAGGGATAAAGCCCTCCATCGTTATCTGAACCGGGGTTTAAAAAATCCGGTAAACAGCGTGAAAATCACAATTTTTGATCCAATCGCTGTTTTCGTTAAAAAACTATTATTAACATTGTAGAAAAACAGTAAACTATTTGATTTTAACAATTAATCATCAATTTTTAACAGTTTCAAAAACTGATACTATAGCGGTTTTTTGAACTCTGATCTAGACGGCTCCAACCGGATGCGTTGCCTCACATTCAAGCTTACCTGGGAATCCGGGATCCCGCATCAGAGTTCTTCCCCAACGACGGGCTCGACACTATTCGTAACGTTGTTGCGCGAGGTGCGATCGAATCAGCTTGCCCACGCGGACGAACGAGGGTCCTGTTTGAATCTTAAGGGATTCCTAAAATTTGGATAAAAAAAATCACACAAATATTCAAACAGATTAGTTTTTGAGAGACTATAAAATTTCATAAAATCCTATAAATTTAAATATTATTTAAAATTTTATATCAAAATGCATACTAATTTATCTAAAATGATAAATCTTATAATATAAATGATTAAGATTTTAAATTTATAAAATCTAAATTTTAAAATCAAAAAATTCAGATAAAATTCTTTGATTTAAACGGTTGAAATTTTGAATTCTCAAAATATGCATTCTAAAATTGAATTCAGAATCCGGATTCTGGAATTCACAACGGTACCAAGGTTGACGCTGTAGGGAAAGCAGGTCAGCAACAGCAGCGTGCTGCCTCCTGCCTGCAGGCTGCTGCGCGATTCCGGTAGGCAGTGCCAGTGGGTGGTTCTCGTCGTTCTGCTGCTTTTTTTGCAGCCTGCCTCTCGAGCCAACCAACCTGCTGAACCCACATAAATCGCGCTCCATCGCCGGCGCAGTTATACTGTAGATCCACAGTAACGTCAAGAATACCATGGACTCGGTGTGGCTCGTATCATGTCTCCGGGATGGAAATCCTCTCCAGTGGCGTTCAAATGGCAGAGGGAGCGCACAGCAACCAGGAGCCGCTACGTCTCCGTGGGATGGTCCGCACGACAGCGTGAGTAGGACGAGTAGGCCTCGCGGTGCGCACTGGACCGGGCTCCCGGGAGCTGGGGAAGCACAGGCCCCCGACAGGTAGGCCGGTCCGGCCGCCCCCGCGACCTCCTCGCCCGTGGCTTTCCCGACAGCTCAGGCACAGGACGAACCCGGGGAGGCAATAGCGTGCATAGACTAGCTCGTCACCGTCCAAATCCGACTACTAGCCCGCTGACAATGGCGCCCGGCCCGTAGGTGTCCAGCTATGCTAAATAAATGTACAGTATACGTCTTTGCTTGCTCGTGCATTATTGGTGGCGAGTCTTGTGACCATTGTCTTCTTGGTCCCTTATTACTCACCGCTGATTTACTTAAGACTACAGGGGCCGGTTCCGAAACAAAACAGCAGACATGTTTTTTTGCAACTTTGATGAGACAGGCTCCAGCTTACGAGGAAGGCAGACGACACTGCTCAACTGTAGAGGGTGTAGATTCCAGCTTACTCCAGTGGAGTACGAGTGATCGAGAATGCGGTTCTCCCAGTGTACCACTCCTACAGTAGGAGTACTAGGATTAGTGGAGTAAATAAAGGAAAGGACCTGGCTGATGCTCTAATAGCGGCTAGTGCTTTGTCTGAAGAAAGAGTTTGGTTTTCGGTTAATTTGACACCCAGCTGGCTCCCTAGGCACCTGGTAGGCCCGCCTGCCCACTCAGTGACATGACAACGACTAGAACCCACACAACTTGCCGTAGTCCAGATCGTAGCCATAGTATATTTGGGAAAGATCGACCGCCAACTAATCCAGTCTCGTTACATGAAAGTAACTATGTCACTGTCTAAACAGCTTGACATTTGGTATAGTACGCTCCAGGAAAAAGTGAATGAACTGAAGATCGATAATGTCGACATTTAGCTAGCTGGATGACGCGATATGAGCTCAACTAACAACAGATCACCAATCATCGAGTCACAGAACTACAATAATCACCACAAGCACCCAAACCAATCCATCTCGAACACAGAAGTGGGGACACTAAAGGAGAAGGCGACGTGACAGACGATATACAGGTTGGACACAAAATGGCATGTCCCACTGTCCATCACGGACATCATCGCCCCCTTCCTTTCCTTCAACATGGCTCAAAGCCGCCGGGCGCCGGCCACCACTCTCGACGCGCATCGGGGGGCCCCCGATCACATGCCTCGATCTCATGGCAACCCACTGCCGGAGATCCAAGCATCAAGCGTGGCACATCGCAAAAGGGGAGAGAACCGATCGAACGTGAGACCACGTGTGGTGTTCGCTGGCGCTGCTGTTGCACCTCGGTGGGTGGCAGGTCAGGGTTCCAATCGGTAGGCCACCTACCTGCTCGCGAAAGGGATCGTCGCGCCGTGCATGCATGCATGGCATCTCGCCGTGTCTGTCCCCAGCTCGATCGCTGTCGCTGGGTGGGATGCCGTCGACCTGGCGCCCCTGTTGCCGATGCGCCGACAGGTTTGGCCGCGCGCGTCGAGACCGTCACACGGCCGGGCCGGCTGCTCCTGATCGGGGCGCGGTGGCACATGCGTCTCGCGCGTGCAGTCGTGCCACGGCGCCCGCCGGCCGTGAAGACGACGCAGGTGGTGGAATGGACCACGACAAGTGAGATGCCGTGACGTGCGGCGTGCACGGTGACATGTTATTGGCGTCGGAGTTGCAGCGTACTCACGCCTCTCAGCCTCTCTCAGTGAAGTCGGCCGGTCTTTTCGTGCGTACAATACGATGCAGCAACGCGGGCTGAGTCTTGGCCCCGACGAAGCCCACTAGTTCCGGTCTGTTGCAATATTTGACGACTTGGCGCCGTGGTCTGAGGCCCATAGAAATACAACCAATGAGAAGGGCCAGAATTTCATTGGCAACAAGAAGCCCGTGTGCGTACTCTTGAAGCCCGCGTAATGAATCGAGTGGGTTTGGATCACGGAGACGTCAGATTTCTAAGTGAAATCATCAACATGAAGTGAAAGTGGAACAGGAATTTTTTGGGATGACAGTAGTACTCCCCAAACCAAGACGCGATTCTCCAATTTGATTGGGATCTATCAGTGCTGCTAAGATCGCAAGTCGGCTTGTTCGTTAGTGCTAGCGCCATGCTCGAGGAGTATCGATCCCAGCCCACTCCGTTCGCGATTTTTTTGTCATGGCCCATACGCTCAGAATTATTCCGCGGTAAAGAATCATCGTGTTCGCTCGTCCATTCGCTCTCGCTGGATTTCCTTATCCCATACAGAAGTACTAACAGCAGGCTGAGCCCCCCCCCCAAGTCCCCACTTGGCGCGCTACGTGCGTCTGCTGTGGCAGGTCGATCCAACTACTCCTCGCGTCGTCGTTTATATACCGTACAATCACGAGCTGCAAAGATGTCCCAGCCGGCGGTGCTCCACTCCCACTCCGTTCTTCCATCCACAAGCCCGGCCCGCAGCCACCGCGCCTCGCCGCCCTCCCATACCTCCAGCCGCAGCAACCGCCGCCGCCGCGGAGTCGCGATGGCATCGTCGACGGTCCAGGCTACGGCGCCGGGGCTGAAGGAGGGTATCGCGGGGCTGTACGACGAGTCGTCGGGCGTGTGGGAGAGCATCTGGGGCGACCACATGCACCACGGCTTCTACGAGTCCGGCGAGGCCGCGTCCATGGCCGACCACCGCCGCGCCCAGATCCGGATGATCGAAGAGGCGCTCGCCTTCGCCGCCGTCCCAGCAGGTGCGTGCGCCCCCTCTCTTCCGGATCCCATGTAGGACAGGCGCTGTTGTGTGGAGCGGGTTTATTTGCTATCCGATTGGCTGGCGCAGGCCTGGCCAATGGCTGCGAGCCAAGCTAGCAAACGGCCACGCTTTTCCTGGTGATAAAAAATTGCGGCACGGCACGAGATGCCGAGGCCTGCAGCCTGCTGGTTTGGCTGGTATGGTACTGGTAGCATGCCAGTGACGAGCCACCGGCAAACTCCGCAAACCTGAGCGGCTGACTGGCTGAGCCGGTGTGCCCCCATCCGGCGTGCCGTGTCTGAGTTCTCCTGATTCCAGTGGTGAAAACTCGAGTGAAACCACGAGCTGGAACGCTGAGATGACTGGAGACGAGAAGATTTCATTTACTGTAATCGTTTCGTAGCAGTAAAATATTTTTCTCTGATTGTTGATTAGTGTTGCCTTTCCAATGCGAGAGACAAAATCATAGATGCCTCTTCCCAATTCCCAAATACGGCAATTTGTACTATCGCACTGTACTTGCACGTCGCGCTCTAACACGACTGATCGGTCTCCGCCATTATTCCTACTTTTGCGGCGATCGGATTGCATTTTTACCTGCCGAAAAAGACTGCAAATGATTTACCATCCATCCCACAATAGCAGCAGACTTGGACTAATGGAATTGCTTGAAGTGAAGACCAGTGTAGAAGGCCCCTAGTTAGAAATAAAATAAGTCCCCCCTTCATAACAAAGTGTACCTACCAGTCGCATTCGATTAGCAGAAAAGCTACTTTCCTGTTTTCGAAAACAATTGAAACAAAGTGCTTTGTTTTCATGTACTACTAGAATTTCTAATGATTTTTACTAATTTCCACTTCTTTTTGGTGCGCAGATGATCCGGCGAAGAAGCCCAAAACCATAGTCGACGTTGGTTGCGGGATTGGTGGCAGCTCAAGGTACTTAGCGAAAAAATACGGAGCGCAGTGCCGCGGCATCACCTTGAGCCCTGTTCAAGCTGAAAGAGGAAACGCTCTCGCAGCGGCGGAAGGGCTGTCAGACGAGGTTGCCAACTGATCTCCATTTCAGAATAGCTATTAGATTTTGAAAATTTCAACAGCTAAGACCTCTTCTGGAACATGGAAAAATATTTTATTTTCAATTTTTTTTATAAAATTGAACTAATTTTTATAAAATTTCTGTATAATATAAATAAAATTTCTATGGAGGAGACCTAAGTGTGTCTGATGGCGTGCAGGTTTCCCTGCAAGTTGCTGATGCTTTGGAGCAACCGTTTCCTGATGGGCAGTTCGATCTTGTCTGGTCCATGGAGAGTGGCGAGCACATGCCAGACAAAAGAAAGGTATAGCTTTTAATATTCCCCTTGATCTACTCCTATGGCGAGACGGCATGGGTCGCCATGTATCTGTTGAGTACTGAACGCGATAGGACGACTCATTCTGAAGATTAACTTTGGATTCTTTCCTGTACTCCTGTTGCTACTGAAGCTCCGTGCTGTGCTTGAATTACTAACCGCCTGTTGTATCAGTTTGTTGGTGAGCTGGCCCGCGTCGCAGCTCCGGGAGGCACAATTATCATCGTGACATGGTGCCACAGGAACCTCGAGGAGTCGGAAACCTCGCTGAAACCCGATGAGCTGATCCTGTTGAAGAGGATATGCGACGCGTACTACCTGCCCGACTGGTGCTCGCCTTCAGACTACGTGAACATTGCCAAATCACTGTCCCTCGAGGTAACAGCTCTGAACCCTGAATGAGTTTGAGTGACAGTAATAGATGGTGCGTCCACCATGGCTGCAAAAACTGTCTGATTGCATGGCCTCACGAGAGATTCTTTTGCTGTTGTTTAGGACATCAGGACTGCGGATTGGTCCGAGAACGTGGCCCCGTTCTGGCCTGCCGTCATACGATCGGCGTTAACGTGGAATGGCCTCACCTCCCTGCTAAAAGCCGGTGCGTTGATCTTCTTCCTTCTCGGCTCTCTACCGAGTACTGACCACGGACTGAGACTAAGAACTCATCTCACCACTGGATTTGTCTCTGTTTGAAGGGTGGAAGACGATAAGAGGCGCGATGGTGATGCCGCTGATGATCGAGGGCTACAAGAAAGGGCTGATCAAGTTCACCATCATCACCTGCCGCAAGCCCGGAGCAGCAGCGTAGGGAGGAGGACGGAGAAGATATTTTTCCTGCCCCAGCTAGCGTCCACCCCATTCATAGAAATAATGGAGTAGAGCCGTGGAAGACGCTTTCCTCACGACAATTCTCAATCGACGGACGGAGAAATGTTACTCTCTCCTTTCCAGTTATATGACGTTTCTAGCAAGGAACTGAGAAAAAAAGGAGTGTCCGATTTTTACTCTGCTGTCCTTACTCCCATCCATCTCTGCTCCTACTAATAACTAGGCTAGCCGCAGCATTTAATCAACTTCGTCACTCGATGCGGCTTGGAACGCTGCACTGGAACGAAGGGTAGTAGCGAAAATATTTCTATGGCAGTGGCTTGAAACTCAAGAACGTCATTTAATTTGAAAATTTCTCATAATCCTAAAACGACATCTAAATTGAAATAGAAAGAGTACCAAATAATTCTTGTAATATTCGCCAAGATACTTCTAGGTTCGCGCAAAATCGCCATGCCTGTCGTTGCCAACTCGCCAAGATATTTCTCAATCGAGGGGAATTGTGAAAGTGACAAGGTGAGCAGGACGCTCCAACGTCCCGTTCATTGTTGGTGCAAGGGATCGCGCGTCTCTCGTGGCCCGTCTCGCGCCCTGTTGCTGTTCAATGTGACTTAAGGCCCCGTCTCTCGTGGTCCAAGGGATTTTTGGATTGAGTTTACAAATCGGTTGTTTTGAATAGATTGAAACGAGTTTAGAGAGTACGTGGATTAGATCAAGTTGAGTCAAGTAAATACGGATTGAAACAGGTTTTTTAGTTGTTAATATAATTGTGTTGTTCTTTTTATTTTTTATAAGTTTTATACTTTCAGATAGCTAGCGGGTTAGAACGAGTTAGGGTTGGTTGGGTGAAGTCTTTAATGTGATTGTGTATGTTTCATCTACAAATTAAATGGAATTAGATTCAAGTTTAGGTTTAAAAAATATATAAGTATAATAATAAGATGGTTTAGGTATGGGTGAGTTCTCCCTTGTTAATATGCTTAAATGTGAGCTGCTAGTAGACGCTAACGTTGTCCGCCACCACTCACCGGCTGCTCGCATGGGAGAAAGAAAAAGAACAGACGTCCGTCCGGACGGCGAGCCCGCTCGTCCCATTGCTTCAGGGTCCCGCACACAGCTCCCCTGCAAAAACACGGTCGCCGTCAGGTACAAGGAAGCGCGGCGAGGCCAGCCCAGCATTTGAGATGTGGGCTATAAATGTTATGGCCCATTTCTGTTAGTACCAAATCAAGGCCCACAAATTTAGCCCGAAAGTAAAGTGATTTGTTTAATGCCTAGGCCTTCGCTCCGAGTGTTTCCTTCCAGTTTGCATGACGTAAAATAATTAGGGCTCTTTTGCGACGCATGATTTTTATGAGAAATATACAAAAATTTTATAAAAATCAATTTAATTTTATAAAAAAAATTGTAAGAAATAAGAAAGAATTCTCCATTCCAAAGAGACCTCAGTTTGCCCTCCACACTCCGATCAGTTTTCTACAAATAGCATCGCTATCTCAACAAAGACAGACCAAAGTAACATGACCGCGTATGAGATCCACAACAGCAGCAGCAACACCGAAGTACTACAGCGCTATCGGTAGAAAACCGGAGAGACCAAAAGATCTGAATCTGATGATGGCTTATTGGCTCTAAGAGACGGTGATGGCTTGACATGACTTGCCCGTCACCCGATCGCATCGCGCGTTCCGCCCGCAGTCCACTCCGGCGGCCGCTCCGTCCCATCTTAACCCCACCACTACTCCCCGGCCGTCGCCGCACAGAGCTCCAGGCACTGCACAGCCATGGCCGCGCCGCTCCCCCTCCTCTTTCTCCTCCTGGTCCCGCCGATCGGGCTCCTCGCGGCGCTCGTCTTCCTGGCGCGTCCGCGCCGCGCGCGAGTCCCGCTCAAGGGCCGGCACGTCCTCATCACGGGCGGGTCCAGCGGCATCGGGCTCGCTATGGCCACGGCCGCAGCGCGAGAGGGCGCGCGGGTCTCCATCCTCGCCAGGAACGCCGCGCGCCTCGAGGACGCGCGCGCCGCCATCTGCGCCGCCACGGGGCAGGACGTGGGCGTCCTCGCTGCCGACGTGCGGGACGCGGGCGCCGTGGTGC
>BCLH01000279.1:18413-87710 GCA_001602315.1 Zoysia pacifica
GCGCGCGCTGCAGGAGGCTGGGCCCGTCGACGTGCTCGTCTGCAACCACGGCGTGTTCGTGCCGCAGGAGCTCGAGAAGCAGGACATCGAGGAGGTCAAGTGGATGGTGGACATCAACCTCATGGGCACGTTCCACCTAGTTAAGGCAGCGCTTCCCGGCATGAGGGCGCGCACCCGAGAGACGGGGCTTCCCGGGTCCATCGCAATCATGTCTTCGCAGGCCGGCCAGGTGCATAACGCGCGATTCCTCGCGACGCGGTTAAGGTGTTTGATGTAATGCTTTGTGGTTGCGAGATTGATCTCTTTCGTGGTGAAATGTTTACTGCAGGTTGGTATTTATGGGTACACTGCTTACTCGGCGAGCAAGTTTGCACTGCGGGGAATGGGGGAAGCGCTGCAGCATGAGGTCATCGCAGACAATATTCGTGTCTCCTTGATCTTCCCTCCTGACACTGAGACTCCAGGTTTTGAAGAGGGTAAGTGTGGACTATGGGTCTTATGAACTAGCCAGCTACATATACTGATTTCTAGATGGATTAAATGTTTGAGGATTGTTGTTCTGGTAGCAAGTGAAACTGCTGAATACCTGAGTTCTCTTCAGTTCAACTAGCAAGTGGCAACTTGAAAATTTAGGCTCTACAGAAATGAAATTATAACCTATCCTCAGAACCATATATCTTTTCATTTTTTATGGGATATATCTGTTTATTGGTTTAACACTCAATAAGTGCTTCAACCCTTAACTTCCTTTGGTTCATAAGTTGTAGTTATACCAATACAAATGGAGAAACTAAATTTAACTTATCATATTATTAATAATTTTCTTTGTTCTTGCTAGAACACAAGTTATGATTGCAGTCTCTCTGCATTGTGTTACTGAGAAAATATGTTGGCTCATTTCAGAGCACAAGAGGAGGCCAGAGTTGACCAACATCATAGCAGGATCATCTGGTGTAATGAAGGCCGATGATGTTGCAAAGAAAGCTTTGTCGGGCATCAAATCTGGGAGGTTTATTGTTCCTTGCAATTTTGAGGGAGCGATGTTAGCTGTGGCCACTGCTGGTTTGTCCCCCCAGAGCTCCCCGTTAATGGCATTCGTAGAGGTCGTTGGCGCCGGAACCATGCGTTTCGCAGCATTTTGTTTCCAATGGAACTGGTTCTCTACCATCGAGAACTATTATGCCAAGAACCAGAAGCATGAGTGACAAGTGAGATCATTCGAACCTGGACATCATTTTCTTGATATCATGAGTGTTGAAGGTTTAACATAAATACCTTTTAGCTGCTGTTCTCTGCTTTTCTCCCCTGCTTTGTAAAATGTATCTTTTATAACAAATCAATGTAGTACAATAAAATGCAACGATTTCTTGGACTAGGGGTTTGATATTTGTAGAGAATGGCGCTCTTGTGCAAATCCTGTTCTGTAGCTACTCATATACTCATCTCTACTTGGATTTGCAATCTGAACATATACCTGGCCAGTGAGACTGGCTTGTCTGGGGCATGCTGGGTTTTGATATGAAACGTCAAATTTGATGTTAACGGACGAGATTTCACGTACATACTGGAGAGACCTCCCATGGACTACCGCCTCCCAAGTCCCGAGCGCACGGAAAGATTAGGTTGCTCTGCGCGGCTGGGATTCGTTCATGGCGTCTGCGTCCCCTTGCTGCGCTCCATCTACATCGCTACGATGCCCTCTCACTCTCTCGCTCCCCTTCGTTTCCCCTCGACCCGCCGTCCGCCTCCCCTCCCCGCTGCTTCTCCCGCGCCGCATAGCCGTCTCGGCCCCGAGGGCCGCATCAGCGCTGGAGGCCATGGACCTGGATTCTGAGACCGACAACGAGGACGGGGATGACGGAGAAGAGGTCGAGGCAGGCCTGTTCCGGGGTGAGGCTTGGGCGGCGGGGGCCGACGAGAGGGACGCGGTGAGGTCGCCCGAGCTGGAGGTGTTCGAGCTCGAGGAGCTGCCGGAGCAGTGGCGGCGGTCGAGGATCGCATGGCTCTGCAAGGAGCTCCCCGCTTACAAGCACTCCACCTTCACCCGCATCCTCAATGCCCAGCGCAAGTGGATCACCCAGGACGACGCCACCTACGTCGCCGTGCACTGCCTCCGCATCCGCAACAACGATGCCGCATTCCGGGTCAGTATCTCCGCACCTTCGCCTCCCTCCGGCAACTTGTTCGACCCACTGACTCTTCCGTCTGCGAATTCCCATTGTTCACTAGCTGCTCGACGAATTGCCATTGTTGTGTAAAGACATAATACGTTGCTGATATATGGATTATGCGATGGTTGTTTTCAGGTGTACAGCTGGATGGTGCGGCAGCACTGGTACCGCTTCAATTTCGCTTTAGCTACGAGGGTGGCAGATTGTCTTGGTAGGGACGGTAAGGTTGAGAAATGTCGAGAGCTGTTCGAAATGATGGTTAAGCAGGGCCGAGTGCCTGCCGAGTCCACCTTCCACATATTGGTCGTTGCGTATCTCAGCGTTCCAGGGGGGCGTTGTCTTGAGGAGGCATGCACCATCTACAATCAGATGATACAAATGGGTGGCTACAAGCCTCGCCTCAGCCTGCATAATTCCTTGTTCTGTGCACTTGTCAGTAAGACGGGAGGGGCGGCGAAGCACAATCTCAGGCAGGCTGAATTTGTCTACCACAATATCGTCACTTGTAATCTGGCGGTGCACAAGGAGGTGTATGCTGGGCTCATCTGGCTTCACAGCTATCAAGATGTCATTGATAGAGATAGGATCAAAGCTCTTAGGGATGAGATGAAACGAGCTGGGTTTGAGGAGAGCACTGATGTGCTGGTATCAGTGATGAGGGCCTTCTCCAAGGAAGGGGATGTTAAAGAAACAGAGGCAACATGGCATATGCTTCTTCAGAGGGGTTGCGAGATTCCTGCTCAAGCCTATGTGTGCCGAATGGAGCTTTATGCACGGAGTGGCGAGTCTATGAAATCCCTGGAAATGTTCAGGGAAATGAAGGGTCGGAACGTACCTCCTAATGTTGCAGCATATCATAAGATAATTGAGATAATGACAAAGGCTAGAGAGATAGAGATGGCAGAAAAACTTATGGAAGAATTTGCTGCAAGCCATATGAAGCATCTGATGCCATCCTTTCTTGACTTGATGTATATGTATCTGGACCTCAATATGCACGAGAAATTGGAACAGACATTCACAAAATGCCTCACCAGGTGTCGTCCTAATAGAATACTGTACATTATTTACCTGGAATCACTGGTAAGGAGTGGAAACATCCAGAGGGCTGAGGAAATATTTGGTGAAATGCATAATAATGGGACGATTGGAACTAATGCCAAGTCTTGCAACATCATGCTAAGAGGGTACCTTTCTGTGGAGGACTATCAGAAAGCTGAAAGCATTTATGATATAATGTGTAAAAAGAAGTACAATGTACCAGCAGATTCATTGGAAAAACTTCAAAGTGGTCTACTCATTAGCAAGAAAGTTGTGAAGCCAAAACCTGTGAGCATGAAATTAGATGAGGAACAGCGTGAGATTTTGATTGGTTTGCTTCTTGGAGGCACTAAAATAGAATCTCATGCACAGAAAGGGGTACACATTGTCCACTTTAAGTTTCAGGAAGATTCTAACACTCATTCAATTCTAAGGACGCACATTCATGAACGATTCTTTGAGTGGCTGCCTTCAGCATACAGAACGCTCAAAGATGAGAGCGAGATCCCTTATCAGTTTTCAACCATACCTCATTCACATTTCGGGTTCTTTGCAGATCAGTTTTTTCTGAAACGCCAGCCCATTCTCCCTAAGCTTGTCCATAGATGGTTGTCTCCACGTGTTCTGGCATATTGGTTCATGTTTGGGGGCTTCAGGCTCCAATCAGGTGATATCATTCTTAAGGTCAGCGGTGGAAACATTGATGGTGTTGAGAAAATTGTGAAGTCCTTACAAATGAAGTCTTTACAATGCAAAGTCAAGAGAAAAGGAAAATTCCTCTGGATAGGTTTCCAGGGAAGAAATGCTGATTCTTTCTGGAAAACAATTAAACCTTACGTATTGGACACTTTTACGAGCTCCACAGTAAATGAAAGTAGTGGCATGGGCTCTGATGGGTTGCAACATAGTGATAGTGATTATGAGGATGTTACTGGGAGAAGCAATAGACACTGAAGAGTGAAGGCAGTTTACGTATGTTCAGAAGTAGTTTATAGGCTACAAAAAGTCCTCAGAATTAGCAGAAGTCTCCGATATCTGTTTATAGATTTGTTATCTATATTTCGGATGTATGCTCCTAACACTAGATTGCCCAGATTGATCTGCAACCTATCTGATCATATGAGCTCTTAGACTTGTAGTCTGGATGATTTCCAAAAAAACATGTACTCTAGTCTTAAGCAGAAATATATAGAAAAAAAATCGGTGAATTTCCATGGTAATAAATACTTGCAGGTGTTATACATTTCTTCAGCCTTTGATGTCCTTTTCTACCGATTGCTGCCTACACCAACTCTGCACCTTTTTGCATGTAATAAGACAGTCAACCAAAGAATTCCTGCCAACCAACAATCTATGCTACTACTATAACAAAGCCCTCCCTTTTCCTACAGATCTCCTTGCAAGAGTCTGGTCAGCAAGTTCGTCAGGATGGCTTCCCTCCTCTCGGCCCTGGCGTCCTCCCTGACCCTCCTCTGCTCCTCGCGCTCCATCCACTCCTGCTCCAGCACCAGCCTCTCCCGCTCGATCCTCTGCATCGCCTGCCGCCACTGGTCCTCGGAGACGAGCCGCTCCCGCGCGTGCCTCTCCATCATCTCCTGGCGCCGCTGGTCCAGGCGAAGCTGCTGCTCGAAGAAGTTCTGCAGCACGCCGCGAACGGCAGAGGATTGCGTCGTCCCACGTCGCCCTGGTGGTTCAGACCCAGCAGGGTCCTGGCCCTGCATGGCTGTCTTCTGGGCCAGATGACCAATGACACGATGGTTACAAGAACATTTTGCTAGAACATGGCATGAGGCAAGTTGTCGAGTGAACCGGGGGGGTGAAACGAAGCTGATGAGACGACCAACCTTGCAGCCTTGCAGTCGGAGGCTTCAGCTTTACCCGCGCCGCGGCGAACTCGGTCGTCTCCCACGCGCGCTCCAGGCGCCACGCCACGGGCAGCGTGCTCTCCTCCCGCGCAGCGCAGTTGGCCGTCATCGGTTTTCATCGCGTTCTCAGGTGGCGCGAGTTCATAAAGGAAGCGCGTAAGCGCTGGTGGCGTCCGCGTCATCAGCGTTGACAGGCGGATTGTAGTTAGTACTGCTCCTAAACAACTGCTCCTAAATAGTAACACAAAGAGACAGCTAGTATCTGCATGCCGCAGCCGTCATCTTTTTTCTCGCGTTTTTCATCGTCTCTCTGACGCCTCCCGATCTCCGACCTTGACCGTCTACTCCGATTCCTCCTCTGTCCCCTTGAATTCACCGCCAGTTTCACACCGCGCCAGGGTGGGGGTGAAGTGTGAACCACTTTGCTCGCGTCCACACGAGCAGTTCAGCTCGCCACGTCACCGTCGATCCTCATGGTCGTCCCTGCCAGCTGAACGGCTGACGAGCCACTCAAACCCCAATTGTGATCAACTGATGCCAATTGCCATGTCTTGAGTCTCTTGACGTACCAGATCTCGCGTCTTTTCTTCAGCTGCGGCTGGCTGCAACATTGACCCGTGACCTCTTCTTTCCCGTCACGGCGTTGTTTCGCTGCACGACAGCAGTGACGTGCACGCACCCACGCGCGCCTGGTGACCGGAGCATCGCTGTCAGTTGGAACGCGCCGCCCGGCCGTTCTCGGGAGTTCATTCCGTTCCGGCGGGGGACCAGCGTCACGGTGAGGCTTGCTTGATTCGTGCGGAATGCAGATCAGTACGGAGAGCCGAATTGTGCAGAGGCAGGGGCCGCGTTCTGATTTTCTTAACTTACACCTCCTGGTTATGCTCCGGAATTGCAAATGAAAACCGATGCCATCAATTTGGCATTATGCATTCCTCCAGATCAGAATCAGGACTAAAAAGAGCCTCCCCAAATCCTTTCTTGCCATGGAAGGTGGCAGTCCGCTTGATGATGCAAAAGAGTGACCAGCTCTCACTCCTGCACATATCCGTATCAGTATTTTGTTCGAAAGACAAATGCAGGCAAGATCATAATATCACATGCATACCTGACAACCAACAGCTCCAACTTCCTTCCAGTCTCATGTTCCTAAAGATAGATCAATGTGAAGTTGTAGTGCATTTGAGCATAATGTAAACTAATCTGCTAATGATTCAATTAGTGATTTGTGCTGCAATATCTTTGCCTTTACAAATTAATTGAGAGACTATAGTCCTATTTGTTTGAGATTATAATCTAGAGATTATAATCTATAGAGGTAAACAAATAGGATAGCTTATTTATCAAATTTATTTTAATCTTAAGCTTGAATTATTATAATTCAATAAGCTGATCATTATGTGCTTATTTGAGATTATAAAAAATTAAGCTGAGTTGCTAAACAAACAAATATAGATTATAATATCAATTTTTTATAATCTTTAAATTATAATTCGAATTATAAAAAATTGAGATTATAATCTTAGATAATATAATCTAATAGGGAAACAAACAGAGCCTATAACATATGGCAGAAATGATGCTGGGTGATTGTTTAAGAAGGAATTATGACAAGTGTCAACTAAATTTTGAGACGTAGGGTTTGTTTGTTTCAGATTATAATCCACTTAAATTATATAATCTAGATTAAATAATTTGATTAAAAAACAAACAGATAGATTATTCATCTGGATTATATAATATGAAATATCATATTATGATAATCTAATAATCCATCTCAAAGGAGATTATTTCAGATTATTTGCTATAAAAAACCCGCTACTCATGCCTCTTTTATTAAAATTACTTATTCTTCCATCTCACTATTTCAACAACATACACTCTAATATTCATAGTACTTCATTAATATAAATAAAAAATAATCTGACTAATAATCTAGACTCTCAAATATCTAAATTATATAATCATAGATTATAATCTAGATTACATAATTACTATAAAAACAAACAAGGCCGTAGTCTCTCTCCACGAGGCGAGATTGCCCATTCAAAACTGAGTCATCGGTTCCTCTTTCCGCAACAGCATTCTGTGTCACAATTCCAACGCGTGTTTGATCGCGGAATGCCGCATGTAACTCCGCGTACACGGCAAGCGCGAGCTGCAACCAGCCAACCAGCAACCGGTACAAGCCGCCAGTTGCCAACGCTTGTGCTGCGGTTCTTGGTGATCAGCCCTGGTGAGGAAACGAGAAGCAATTGCTTTCTGTCTTTTGCCCCAGTCCCCGGCGCCGGCGCTTACGCGCGACAGCGAGCGCCCGTGCGTGGAAGACTTGTGCCGTGTGCATTTGCCTCTTGGAAAACGGTCTCCGCTCCCGTCCGAGACCCCACCAAATCTGACTCGAGAATTCACGCGTTATCTTGTTCCTCGTTCGTAATGAGAATACTCCCACGCTCGCTCCGTTCCCATCTGTTGCCCCGCTGCCCGCTGATCCCACAAGCACGCGTGCACTTCCGAGTTCCAACAGGTTATCAGTTATCACCAAGGGAACCGAGAACCAAGCAGGCAAAATATGATCAAGAGGTGCACAGGTTTTCCCAACACTGCTCCCACCGAGTGACTATATAGATAATTCGTCCCGAAATACATTACATTAAACTATTTTTTTTATAATGCTTACATTACATTAAACTATTAGCAAGGTAAACTCATGGAGCGGACACTGAGCCCAGCATCACCCTGTACAACGCCAAAAAAGCTTCACAACATCGCCGCTGCCATCTAACCCCTCTCACCACCGCAGTTGCTTCGCCCCTTTCTTCTTGACGACGGGGTCGAAACGCCCGTCGACCAAGCTGATCTGGTCCATCAGGGACCGCCGGATGTGGCCCGGTGGTGTCTCGGTGATGCCTGCCAGGTACACATCGGATGAGAGGTCGAACTTCAGCGTCGCCATGGGCGTGTTAGGCTTCTTGATCAGGTCGTCCTCAAGCAGTATTTCAGCCACCCGTGACAGTAAGCTGAATGCTACCCCAACGAGAACCCTTGAGTAGGCCTCCACGATGGCATGTCCCACGTCCTGCACACAACAAAATAGTAATTCAATTATACATGTTCACAGTTTTCATCAGTGTCTAGGACTACAGAATTGGAGTGTTACAATGCAATGATAAACTTACCACGTTGTATTGGACCTTCAGAACATCGATAAATGTTGGAGGGAGGTTGGGAAACCTGGATTTCAGAAGCTGCACCAGAGTATCAACCCTTTCGATGCACACAGCCATCTTCTCAAGTTCTGATGAACTATCCTTCAGGAAGTTCCAGGAATGTCGTCTGGGCACTCTCTTGTTTCTTTCTTCCGAAATCTGTTGGTTCCATGCAAACACTGCACCCTCCAACCGGTTAATAGTCTCGAGCACACTGTGCACAGTATTCAAACTGAGCGACACAAAGATTTCCTCTACAGGAATGTACTCTGTGGTTATAGCATGATACAAATCTTCACCCAGGCTAGCTCTCCCAGACTGAAAAGGAAAACAGGACATTGCAGCATTATGCTCCTATCAGATTCCAGATTTTACTAGTACTAAATTGACTGCATATTTTTGGGTTTTGTTAAACAGATAAAGACGGAATACTTGCCTTTGGGAGAGCATCCACAACAGCTTCAGGCAAAGGCATCTGGAATAGGACTTGTTCATTGATGGATTTTGCTGCTTTGAGGATCTGATGAACAAGCTTAGCCTGGAAAACAAGCTTTTTTCTTTGAAACTGAGATAGACCCATCTCAGGGACACGAGGTGATGGGAGCCACCACTTTTTACTCTGCCTTGGTCCTTTATTTTTACCACGCCCATCAGGTCGGCTACCACTCTCCTCGTACCAGTACGCTGTTTCTACCATCGAGTCCATCACTTCCTGCATATTTTGTAGCATAAACCTCTAGTAAATATATATTCTGCCTACCATAAAATTATTAAAAGAAACAGTGAGCATGCACATCGACTAACATACAGAAGATGAAAACATACAATGAGCATGGAATCAAGCTTCTGAAGAGCAGGAAGGTTCACATGAACATCTGAACGGGCCTTTGGAGTCATAATCTGCATGAATTAGTAGGAAATAAGAGCCGGATTCAGATGTGTTGCTCAACAAGAGTAAAAACAAGTGGAGATATAACTCAGTTGCTAATCACCTCAAATGTGCATCCATCTGCTCCACTCTGCTTTGTTGGAACCAGCTCAACCATATAAGTCGTAGGAGATAACAACCAGTCCATTTCCTTTCTCCATCTGACCTTTTTCTCTTCACACAATGGCTCCAGCTTCCAAAGTTCTCCAAAAACAGTGGCTGCAATGACAAAGTTTTATCCTTTGTTGTCAAGATCAATGATAGGGAAACAAATATCAATGTAACATAAATTGCGTTCAGTATGGCGAAATAATACCTGAGAGATTGATTATGGCATTGGACAAAGCCAGAGCAGTGCACACGCCCCTAGGTCCTCCAGAACTATCATCGCCGAGCAACAGTTTTGCAAACTTCTCCTTCATGTTTTCAATATCAGAAGCACTCAAGGAGTATGTGATTGGTTTCTTCCCTTTTATAGGAAGTAGACGAACAGGGCTGGGTGTGCCCAGCTCACAAAGCGAATGCTCATCGTCCTGCTTGAGGCAGTGCGAAGAGAAGGAAGAACCACAAACATCTTTACTTGAGGAGCAACTTGAAACTTCGTCGTCAAGTGAATCTGTGGTGACACAGCCATCTGCCCCAGTCGTTGCGCTAATGCCACTATCATCGTCATACGAGGAACTGTTGATAATGCAGGCCTCAAGGCCATTGTATGTCATCACCCCTGTAACAATTGAAATTTTCAACATACTTAGCCATTTTGATTTGGAACGATGTTTGTACAGGAAAAAACAAATACTACGTTTCTATACAGACGCAAATTTTCCTGCATTTGGGATATGCAAAAACGAAAAGAAAATAGGTTACAAGAAGAGCCCAGGTTTTAAGTTACAGCTTCAAGACTTGGTTAAGTGACCGCCCACACATGCTAAAACAAAAGAAAATAACATACTTAAGCCATTATAATCAGCAGTATCCCAATTAACAAAGGAACAATCCGGCGATTGTGTAATGTAAACTGTCAGGCACTGATTTAAAGTACTATCAGTGAGATCAGGATGACTTCAAGACAGCCCACTGCACATGCTTTCCAGTCCAAATGCATAGGAATCTTGCTTCGAATCTTGTGCCTTCAGTGTCCATTCATTTGACTTACATGAACCAACACCGTAATAATATACCCCCTCCGTATTTAAATTGTCATCCCCAGTCAGAATAAATTTGTACGTACCCCACCAAACAATTTATAAACCAATTTCGCTTGCCACGCAGCGGTCTGGTCACATGGCACGGCACTGACGAATTGTTCAGTTGCAAGGTCCGTGCCACTGCATGAGTCCCTTTTTTCCTGCCTTCCCCCTGCGCAACGTCTAAAAAGCAGCGTACCACTACGCGACCTTCGAATAGTCTTTTTGAGCCAGCAAAGTCAATGAGACGCTCCTCCGGCCTCCGCTATAGATAAACAGCCTACTACTAGCACACTACTCAGTCCATGGACCGCCACACGCCCATACCGGTGATTTGGAACTTTATAAACCAAATCAAACCATAAAAAAGATAAAGAAAGCAAGCAAAAAAGGCTCACGGATTCGCTGGTTCGATTCATGTAGAGACGACAGAAAGGCAAACAATGGTAGTGAGTGGTGACCGGCACTTAAAAAAACGATGGTTCTTCAAGGGACGTAACAGCTGCACAGTGCACCGGGCAGCTATGAATGCGAACACGATGCGGCTGGGCAAGCCGGCGGCCGGCCGTGTCAGGTCGCACAAGGCCATAGTCCACGGATTCGGCCGGGGATCTTTCCCGTGACCCCAATTTACTCGCACGTTCCCAGCCCACTGCGCAGCCTGCACTGCACTCGCTGGTGCTGCTGCAGCCGCCGAAACCGAGCGCGCAGTGGGCACGGAACGGTGGCGCCGGCCTTGAGCGCACCCGCGTTCGGCGTTCCCATCCCTAGCTTCCAGTACCCGGTTGCTCCTTTTTTACTCATCCTCCTGCCTGTTTGATGCAACTTGGGTAGTACGATTTGAGCAAAATTTTGGCCATCGCCCAAAACCTTTGCTGGAGGGGCCGCGGATCGCATATAAGAGCAAGTCACCACTCAAATCGGAAGCGAAGACAGCAATGTCGGACGACTAATCACACATAAATCCGACCAGAAAAGGGGCCGAAAGAAGCAGAGAGATACACTAGAGATTAGAGAAGGACAGTGCGGGATGCGGACTTACTGTCGGGCTCCTGGTCCATGTCGATGCTCAAGTCCTGCGGCCGCCGCCGGCAGCACGCCAGCGTCTTCATCCTCATCTCTTCCCCTCCACGCGCCCTCCGGCTTCGCTAATCCTCCTCCGCAACGCGAACGCGCGGCTGTGACCACCACCAGCGGTAACTGAAAGAGACCCACATCAATCACGATTTGAACGAGAAGGCAGTCCGTCGGCAGACCGCAAACTGTTGCAAAGACAATTTAATGCGGCTTCGATCTTGCAAAGACAGGAGTACAGTCCCTACTCCGAATAAACACGGGGACGCGTACATCGCAACAGCAGAAAAGAAGCTGACACTTCGATTTGTTATAATCGGAGAGCCCTCCACCCCACCACGGCCTCACAAAACACCACGATTCGCGACGCGCCTTTTCGGGGGCCCATGATTAGCGCGAGCCATCAACGCGGAGATAATCTAGACGCCGCTAATGATAATGCCCTGATTACCTTGTGTGCTTGGACTCACGCACGCGAGTCGGCAGCAGCCCCGTTCCGCTGCTCGTCCGGACGCGATACGAGTAACGCCACAGCACAGGCACCGCACCGACGCTACAACAGCCGCAGCGGAATGGGCTTGGCGGCCGGGAGTGCCCGGTCCCGGCACCGTGCGGAGGCGTTTGAAATTTGAACCGGGCGGAGGAACGGGACTGCCACGACGGTTACAGGAGCGTAGGCTTTTGCCGGTGGGGGCTGCTTGCGCTGTGTCTGAGGTCTGACCGTCTGGCTAGTGCGTGTGCGGTATGGCGCCATGGCCTGGCTTTGGCTTTGGCTGCGCCTCGCTCGCTCGCTTTCCCGGGGGGAAGAAAGCGGTGACCTGAAAACTGAAAAAGGCGAAGGTGGAAAAGAACAGGGGATTTTACTGTTGCTTTTCGACGAAATGCTCGCACATCTTCCTGGTCTCGTTGCGCAATCAAACAGGCTGAAATTGACTGCGCTTTGTTTACTTCCCCCTCTCCTCTTTTTTTCTCTCTCTCCTTTTTCACGGCTTCCGGTGGTGTGGCACCGGCCAGCGGCGAGTCGACCACCCCGCCGTCCTCGCGAGTGCAGGACGGCGTTAACTAAGCTCTGCATGCGATGCTACCATGGCTTCTACTGGGCGAGACCGAGAAACGCTGCGATTTGGGGACTGCTACGTGACATCCCATTCCCATCCAAAATCCCAGAAGCTAGACTGCAGGAACTGAAACGGCACGGCGCGCCCTCGCCGGCATTTCGGCAAGAAGAGGGAACCCCCTAACGAGTAGTCGCGGCGAAATGCAGGTAGCTAGAGAGGTAGAGAACCAAGAGGCAGGCGAGTACCTTTGCAGCGTCGACGCTTCCACGGCAAGAAGCTCAGCGGCCGGTGCAGTAGTCCGACATGGATCTGCGCGACAGAAGGGAAGAATAAGGAGAAACGCCCGAGCCCGGGAGGGATTGAATGATCTAGAGCAATGGACTGGAGGAGATGTGAGGAGCTTACCACTGTAGTATAGGAGAGTGCGAGCACGCAGGCAGCCACTGGAATGCCAAAACCTGTGTGCGTGGGAGCACCGGAGCAGAGCAGGGGACTGGCAGGGCAGAGAAGCAGGCAAGGGAAGAAGGGGGGTTTGTGCGTAAAAGAGGGTTGGAACTCGGAACTGTCTGACTAGTGACTCCTATCCGGTTACAAATGCTGGTGGTAGAGAAACGGCAACGGCAGGCAGGTGAAGAGTGGGACGAGGCAAAGGAACGTGTGTGACGACTGAGGAGCAGCCAACGGCCCTCCCGGGGATTTGATCCGTACCGCTGAGCGCGCAGCGGAGCACCCGCGATGCCACCACGTTAGGTTGATCCCGTTTACCAGCGCTGCTATTGCATCTCCTGTCAATAAAGTTGTTAATGTTACTATCTGACTTTTTGCTCGCCACCACCACCTCCGGTAGTCCGGGACTAAGGGTTTTTTTTTTTTACTTCTCAGCTAGTTTTTTTCTGTTAAAAAGCTAAAAATTGAGAAGCTGACACAAATAAAATTTTAAAAATCTCGCTTTTAAAATATTAAAAAGCTAACTTTTACAGAAATAAACTAAAAGTTAAAAAGCTCACTGAAAACTGATTTTGTAGTTTTTGATGTGTAAAAAAGTTAAATATATATTAAAAATCAACACCTAAATTTCACCGATTAATTTTTTTAAAAACTCAAAAAACTCTAGCTAATTTAAAAACTTAAAAAACTCTAGCTCAAACAATAAAGCCTAAATCCTTGAATAACGATAAACTAGCTTTCCGTTGTGCATTGGCAAGCCACGAGGCCGTCAGGACCCGCCACCATAGAAAAAAGGGTAAGGGGTCATCTGCATGCCAAGGGGCACATACAGCAGCATTGGATGCTGCAACCGCGATGCCACTCCCACTCCGTTCCCCTGCCACGCCGCCCTATCTGTCATCTTTCTCCGCTGCTCCTCGAACCAGAGATCACCACTACCACCTCGATTCCCTTGTACCCTGACCGATCGATCGCTTCACGCCTTCACCCATGGCCTTTTTCGGAAGCGATCATTGAAACGTCATATTCTCACACACCAGGTATCAGAGAGCACTGTATCAACCGCTGGATCCCTCACCGCGGGCCGAATCCACCCTACAGTCCAGACACATGAGAGTGGACGTACTACGACAACACTAGACGATGCGGAAGGCCTCGCCGATCCTGGCTGGCCGGACGGCGCCGCGCCCTGGCCGTGTCCGTGTCGCACACGAACAAGCCGCATTGATGGGCCCGAGCACGGAAGAGGAATGGAAGCGGCGCAAGAGCACAAAGCAATCGTCGGCCGGTGGTGGTGGTGGATGCGGCAAGTAAACAGCATCCCAATTTCCATGGTCCCCCGGATCGCGTTTCCCCTAGACTCGTACTGCAGTCACATTTTGACGCACGCACGCACGCCTCCCATCGCGTGAGTGAGCTGGGTGACCGCGAACGCACGCAAAAGCTGCTGCTCACCGGCCCTCCGCCCAACTCCCAGCGTTCCTCGCCGCGGATAAAATAGTGCTCCGAAAGGCACACTTCCAGGAGTGTTTACGAAGTGTGGCAGCAGTAAACTAAGCCGTTGAATGTCTGTTGGAGCTTAACCGTAATTGTGGCGGATCACCAGATCACATGATCCACTGAAAAGCATGCAGATACAGTTCCGGATCAACCAAAGCCAGCCAGCATAGCACACCTGGAACGAAAGGAAGACAAGAACCGCGGCCATCATGGACAACCCACCCGTTTGGCTCAAAGTGGCGTCGACCTGTCCCCAATTCCCCTGTTGCGTGAAGTTGGGCGGAGACACATCGTAATGGCCCATCGCACGAACGAACTGTACCATGCATGTGATTAGCTATAGTAAGAATGGTCACCTACCAGGTAAGTCATCAGGAAAGATGGGTCGCTTCAAAGTGATCTGAGCGTTGTGCGATGCAGCGTTCTTGCATGTGAGAACTAGTACGAGTCGTAGTGCCTTGGACGGGAGGACACGAGACCAGTTGCGCATTGAGGCGTACCAAAGCTCCTGCCAAAACCGCTGCTCTGGCTCGAGCGGCTACCGGACTCGGGACCATGGAGCATATGCGAAGCGCGACGCTGTTTCACCGTCCTCTTCGCTCGACGCCGCTTGCAGGCACGCGGGCTTGCAGCTGAGGGAATCGGCGGAAAGGCCGTGTGCCTGGGAGAGGAAAGCACGTTGATTCAGCCCATTTCTTCGGTTCCGCAACCATGACCCACGTCCAGTGTCTTATTCTCAGCTCGTAACTTTGGTTCGCCTTTGCCGATTCCGACTCGTTCTCTGTTTTGCCGCACCTTCCTCACAAGTATAGATAATCAATGGTACTGAGGCAGCAAGTCCCCCCAAAAAAAATTTTTTTTTTTGTCACTGAGGCAGTACTAAACACAAGTTTTCAGTCATCTCTCCTAAGGGGCACGCAAATTCAAAAATCACGTGCGCTTTATTAAACAGAAATACTTACAATCATTCAAAGTTTCTCACTCAACCAAACCTTTCGAAATTTGAAATACAAAGGAGCAAAGAAACATTACTGTTCACTCAAGGCAAGTCACTAAAAAAGGACTCACACATGACATAAGAACGTGCACTCACAAATCGCCAAAAAAAAAAAGGTAAAAAGAGGAACACTGAAATCTCTGTTGGAGATACTCCTACGTAGCATCCAGTAGTAGTTAGAGAAGCCTTTTCACTCCTTTTTTTTTTGGGGTGACGGGAAGCCATTTCACAGTTGCAGTCTTCAATACTGAACTCCAAGAGTAGCTTCGAGAGTCATAAAATACTGGGTATCTCAAGTCGCCAAAACTATTATCACAACAAGCAGCACGACTCCAAAGATTACCATGATCAAGCAAAGCTACGAAGAAAACACCTTGTTAAGGAAAAGAATAGATTACTCGTGAAAAGAAGGAAGAGAATAAATAAAACTAAAGTGTCAGTTACTTTGCATTAGTCGAACATACCAGAGATGAATTTGATTTCTGAGTCTTGGACGCTTTCGCAACCTCTGTCTTGGCCTCTTTGGTTGCCGCGGTAGAATTTTCAATGTTCGTGTCGATTTCCTCTGAAACAGAATATGTATGTTAATCAGGAAGCCAATAAACAGGACATCATATGTACAAATACAATGAAATACTTGCCTATTACAACTCCTTGGGAATGCACAAGTGTAGCAAGATCCTTAAATATTTCATGTACTTCACCAATCTGTTCTTGGATATCTTGAATCGCCTGCTCCCTTTCCTCAATAATAGCTTCGTTGTAAACAATTTCATTGTCCAACTGCAGCACCTCTTGCCTGCATATGCATAGCACTTAGCATACAATTTATCTTATAAAGAGGAAGTTGAATTTCACAGAATCTGTAACAACACAACCGAATTTTCATCACATCTTGAACTTTAATTCAACTTTATGCAAATCATATTTCAATATGGGAGTACATTATTTACAACTAGTATGCTATGACGCTCCATTTGTGTCAACGAAACAATGCAATCACATAGTAACATCACTCAATCATGGATATATGTTCCTTGAGGTTATGGCGTGTAATTCCTTTAAGCTTTCAGCTAAAATTAATATGTGTACTTGAATCCCGATATGTCTGAATTCATGACTAAGTCTTTGCTTTTACCTCCGTCAGCACAAACCAGGCTCTGCCTAATCAAAATATGGACAACAGAATACACGAGCAAATGCTATAAGTACTGGATGCTTTGTGATACAGGCATGATGGAAAAGGGAAACTGTACAAATGCTGAATATGCTTAACTTTTAGAGAGTCCCAACTATAGAACTGCAGAATCCTATACATGGTTCCATGTACATACAAAAGGATTAAAAAAAGGATTATACAATTTAGCAAAGACGTGTAGACAAATGCTATCCAAAGAATCAATTGTTTAGTGTGTGCAATGCAAAAACATAATGCTGCAAATCGAAACTGGGATTCCACCTAAATACCAGCTGACAGGTTAATACGAAGTTGAGTTTTTTATTAGAAGGGGAAAAGATGACTGACCTTTTCGATTCAGCAAGTAGTGCACGTTGCTCAGGCATTTGACTAGAATCATCACTTTGGTCATCTGGAGCATAGCTGCAGCACAATTACCACAACAACATCAAGATAATTAAATATCCAAGTCAAGTTGAGCAGAGTGAAAATATTGATATAATTAGACAAATTGTTGGAGGAGGTTTAGCATGAAGAATAGTGACTACAATGCCATAAACATTGTTATCGTATTCCCTAAAATAAAATGGTTCACATCATAACAGCATCTGACTAATTCAAACCTGTGTTTATATTTGTATAGCGACAAGGCAAATATAGTGTGTCATGGCTACTAAGCAATCCAAGTCTGGCTTAACTTTTGCATGCATATTGTTAGTACTTATGAATTGCAGCATAACTTATTAGAATGGGTAGTCGTGTGTCTATGTTTCAAACTGAAGCCGTGTAACATTAGGGGTATGGAACACATCAGACAAACATTGGGTGAAATGACAAACTAATTTATGAGGGAACAAATATTACTTTGTCTTAGCACTTTGGGGAACAACAGGCTTATAAGCTGTCTCCCTCTGAATTGCAAGATTCTGAAGTTTCTTAAACTCCTCCATTGTCGCAGCAAAATCTTTGGCAAGCTTCATATCGGCCACCCTCTTGTCTGCCTGCACACAAAACCCAAATCCCTGAGCATCATGACAGCTAACATTGCATACATCTATCACCGCAAACAATCATGATTGAAACTTCTCTTCACTACAAACGTTACTTGTACAGCCTAACGCATGTTGATCATTACAGAAACCAAACTGAAGTGCCGAATCAATACTGACACTAGTATCGACGCTCTTGTCTGCTTCAGTAGCTCTCCTGAGCTTATCTTTCGCATCTTTTGCTAATTGAAAAATGTTCTGACTAGTCTTCTGTCTGCGAGGAAATGAGGTTATTAGAGCATGGAGTGCCTTTTAGACAGGGACATCACTATGCAAAAAAGCCAACATGATATTAAGACATGGGCGACCGACTGGCAAGTACGCTAATTGCTCCTAACTTGAATTGGACAGAGTTTAACTGCGACCAATTAAATGATGCACGGGTTTATGCTGAACAAGCTGGCAAGAGGAGGGCGAAGAGAGAGACAGTTGATCACGGAGGGTGGGGGTGTCCTTGGGCGTGCCGAGTGAGTTGAGGAGACGGCGGTAGGCGGCCACCGAGGTGGTGATCTGGAAGACGAGGGCGCGGGCGTCGTCGGGGGCCCTTGCTTTCCGGCCGGTCCGGGGCGCCCTGAGCGCCCCCGCCTCCAGATCCGCGAAGCTCATCGCCGCTTAATCGACGGTGGCCGCGCGGTGGGTAATGGTGGAGCAGGCAGAGGCGTAGCGGGGACCAGGCCAGGGCAAATGTCGTCGTCGTCGGCACTGGCCACGCGGCACTAGAGTTGCCTATTCCGTCCGATCATGCTGTTGCTACAGGTGGGGAGGTGAGGTGGAGTGGGGCGCCACCACGAACGGAAGGGACAGGCCGGGGCCAAGCTCGCGGGCTCGACGGACACCCAGAATTTGGGAGCAGCGTGGTTCGTTGAGTTGGACCGTCGCTGCGTCGGCCGGGGACACAGGCAGGCGATGGAAGTTGGATTGGACCGGGCCACAATCTGCTGCGGACACTGGGCCGATCTACTGTAGTTCATTCTTTTGAGACAATCTTTATCCAATTTTTTTGGCTCCGATTGAAAACGAAAATTGAAAAGGGAAAACCCGTTAGTTCGAACTACAATATCAGTATACTACTATTCTCCATGCCAGCGGAGCACAAGCGTTTATTAGGGCCTTAAGCTGCGAGTAACAACACAGAAAGGTGCCGTAACGTTCTTGTTGCATCAGGCATCGCATGAAGAACCATGATTCCTGTCCCGTAGGCACCGAAAAGGCATATCGCTAGCCTACCGGATGCAATTGTTTGCAGATGCTTTGCTTTGCCAATCGAGTCAGCCTCAAACGTGCATAAGCTTTTTGGCACGTGCTCCTGCTAAACGCAGGCGTGACATATCGTGAGTAGACCACCAAGGGCAAAGCTGCTCGCTGCTCCCTGCCCGATCGAAATCCTCCCTCCGGAAGAAGAGTCGGCAGCAAGCCTGCAGCTGCCCTGATTAGTAACCACGACTGTTCGAGCAGGTCTCCGGTCCGTGATCCTCGGTCGATCGCCTGTGGGCAGAGGCGACGCGACGACGGGCGGGCCACGGTTTCGCTTGTGGGGTGTGGAATTCGTCCGCGAGTATAAAGCAGTCTATGTCGAGTGGCAACCTTCAATTACAAGGTAGCCCATGTGATTGGACGGTCAACATCGCCGCCGGCCCACCGCCACTTCCACTTGGCGCTGACGCGCACTTCCGGAACGGGCGAAGTCCAACGTGGAGGCGGCAGCGGATGAGCGGAGCTAATCAAATGGCCGCGCGCTCGGGGACGAGTCCGTCTCCGCCGCGGCATGGCGGACCCAGCCGGTGCCGAACCACCCGAAACGGCACGAGCCCGACGTCTCCGTCGCGCTGAAAGGTGCATGAAGCAGGGGAGGAGGAAACCCGGCGATTTCCTTCAAATTACCGCTACCACACCGCACGCTCCTGTCGTCCTCGCGCTGTCGCGCACGGAGTCCTTCTCAGATTTCCCCGCGCTCGTCCGTCACCGGCTCATGTGTTCCCCGTCCATTTGTGTGGCTTGATCGCGACACGTACGAATGGCTCAGAACGCGACCTGAAAACTAATCAGCGCTTTGATTCGTATCAGCTGATAATAAACAACCACAGAAATAGGATTAGGCGCTGAATGAATGACGCTGCGTGATGCTTTGCGTGCAGGCTTCCCCTAGCTGTTACCTTCCCCAAACGAGGCACTATCCGGTTGACCAACGAAACCCCCAGACGGGTCAATTCATCCGCTGAACATGACGCCGCGGGATCCGAATTCGGAGCCTCTCCTTTAGGCTTTGCCGAGTCCATCTCCTTCTTCAACCGCACCTTCCATATTCGAGCATAATTTAGCGAAACTATTCCGCGAGTGGACGAGACCATGTGATTTGTTTAGCATCCGGTCTTATCTCCCGTCACTCTCTCCCTCTTTCCTCTTCTTCTATAATTTTCCACATGCCCATCAGCTCTGCGATTCAACTTGCGCGGATCTTCTTCATAGTACGCGCCGCCTCTCGGTGACCAGCTCGTTGAAATTCGTCCGCTTATAAGCCCTGGCAGACGCTACGATGGCGCGGGTCATCTGCGCCGGCGCTTCCAAGGAGTAGAGTCGCGGCCACAAGCGCAATTATTGTTAGACGATTAGGCAGGGAGATGGAGAAGGGGAGCAGGAGGGGACCGTCCTGCCGCGCCGCCGTCTGCGGCATTGTCGCGCTCCTCAGCACCGCTGCTTTCGCCTGCTCCATCGCCGCTGAATTCCGCAAGGTCAAGGTCGGAATCCTATTCCTCTGCCCTCCTCACCTCGCGATTCCCCGAGAAACCCCGGGTTTCCGGATCTGATCGGCTTTTGTTTTGTCGGTGCGCGCGTGCAGGGGAGGGACATGAAGGTGGACGGCAGCCTCTGCTCGCTGCCCAGGAGCTCCGCCTTCGAGCTGGGCGTCGCGGCCATCGTGTTCCTCTTCGTGGCGCAGCTCGTGGGTACCACCGCGGCCGTGACCGCCGCCGGCGCGGCCAACCCGAAGAAGAGCTCCGCCGCCGGAGGCCGCGTCGTGTTCATCGCGCTCCTGGTTCTGTCCTGGTACGTAAAACATGACTACTACATGAAAACATCGAACAGTCCCAGTGCGATCGAGGAGCGATCAGAATTGCTGACGAGGTCCGTGGACGGATGGATTGGATGCAGGGTGAGCTTCGCGGTGGCCGTGATCCTGCTGGCGACCGCCGCCAGCATGAACCACGGGCAGCGTTACGGCCGCGGGTGGATGGACGGCGACTGCTACGTGGCCAGGAACGGTGTGTTCGGCGGCGCGGCCGCGCTGGTCGTCGTCACGGCGCTCATCACCCTCGGCCTCGCCTTCGCCTCCGAGCCGTCGTCGTCTTCATCGGCTCCGGGCTCCGCCATGGCGACAGCGCCGGCGTCACGCAACGCTGCACCGGCCGAGAGCACGGCGATCCATGTCGATGCCGAACAACCTGGCGGGCGATCGAAGCAATGATACTGGCGGACGGGGCTGGCGCGGCGGACCAACCGGAGGCGGCTGTTGAGCGGCATCGATCGTGCCGCAAAAGGCCGCGCCGCGGGGTGACACCTTGTTGGTGGGCTGGCTGGCGGGGCAACAGAAAGCCGCCGGATCGGACGGATGGGCCCGTGGCGGATGATGGATAATTGGATATACCGGTAGGTTGGATAATTAGCAGCAGCAAGCCGGATAGCAGTACATACATTACCGTCCCATTACTGACACAAACCGTGCAAGTTGTAAATGATGATAGAACCAAATCCTCTCACAAAAAAAAAAAAGATCCAGATTCGATGTGTTTTGATCGTCTTTGTTCTTGTTGAAGCGCGGGATTCCTGTTTGCCAACTTGGGGCCAGTGGCATGTTCGGCTTGTGGCTGAATCAGTGGATCTGGATTCAGTGCCCAGTGCAGTGCAGACGGAGTGACTGGATCCGATCGAAAAGAAGGCATTATGTTATTGTTACAGCAGCTTTTGGAACGCGTCTTCATCCAAAAAAAAAAAAAGCTTTGAAATGCGCACCGGGAATAGTTGCAGTTAGCGACGTCCACTCTTTCCTCAATCGCAAATTCGCAGTAGTAAAGATGTTCTTTACGGATAGGCTGAGAGCAACGGGAGGACATTCCAAGGGGATGAGCGCACGCGCGCCCAGTCGGACGAGATGCGGAAGAACAGACGAATTCTCTGTCGCGTTGGGGACATTAGAAACCGGTGAAAACCGGCTATTTTTGTTGGAAATAATTGGATTTGGCTCTTATTTCTCAATTTACTTTCTAAAATCTTTATCCACATGAATAGTTGAGAAGGATTCCAACCAAGTTAAATATTTGAGTTAGTGATTACTGGTTAAGAAGTTAAAAAGAGGAAGAAAAGAGTTGTAACATACGTGTCGAGCTGAGCCATGACGTGCGCGGCGTATACGCGAGTTTTCACGTATATATTTCGCGTGACTTAATGAGCGCGTGCGCATGTGGTTAGAACCTCGAATTATTAGGTTGAGTTAATGTTTTGCCGTTTTTTAGATCAAATAAATTTTAATTAACAGTGAATTAAATTTAGACGTTATCAGTAACTTTAATTAGTTTAATAATTGACAATTAATTGACAGCCGATACTTTGGTAATTGATGGCGTTTAATCTCACATAATAACTCTGATTCATTGTACCTCCTCTTCATGTGCTCTGTATTCTTTTCGCAAGCTTTTGCGCACACAGAAATCTTGAGAACAGGCCTTCAAAACTTGCGACACCTGCATGGGTACACGAGCTATCAAGTTTTGGAGAGCCCATATCTGCACGATTCCTTGCTTGTATTCTCCGAACGATTACTTCCTACTACTTTTAGAAAGACGTTCGTAAAATTGCACTGCGTCAATTTTTCCTACATCAACTGTGATCGACGATTTCAAGCAGCTTATGTCAACTGTTAAAAACTGTGTCGCTAGCGTTACAGAGTACATTCTGAATTTTCTGTGTTTATTTATCATGTTTTTTTTTATTTTTGTACAGATTAAATATGAGCACGAGCGTACTTTATATCACAATATTACTCATATTCAGTAATAAATTTGAAATTAAAATATACCGTAAAATGCTTAAATTTCTAACCGTTTTCGCGATTTTCGATAAAATGATCTGATCCGATTTAAATAAGTGACCGGCTTTTCACCGAAAGCCGAGTTTGACACTATAGTAAAACCGGCTAAGTTAGCCGACGGGTTTTTGGGCTCACCGAAAACTGGTCTGGCATTGGTTTCTAGAACCTTGGTTGGGATCGGATCTTTCCCGAACCCGTTCGAAGGAGACATCAGACAGCCTCTGATCATCGCGATGCGGCAGGGCCCGTTCATTTGTGATTATTTTGGCTGTGTTGCGCAGCAGCTCGCAGCAATTTTCTTATTAGTTGCCAGTTTGTAGTCAGTCCAAAATACTCAGCGGCTGTAGTCGAACGGCTTTGCTGTTCAGCGCGGCAATAAGCAGCAGTAAAAATCAGAAACAACGAGCCCGCGATTGCCAAGCCGGAAGGAACCAGATGCATCCAAGGAAAGCCATAACCAACCGCGAGAATATTTCGGTCGGCTGGGCCTTCGCCTCGTTACGTTTTGGCCCGCAGAGCTTGTTGCCCAAGGAAGCCAGAGTGGCCTACTACCAGTGGTCCATTTCGACAAGCAACACCGCCCCTGGGCTCTGGGAGGCCGCTAACCGTCCCTGGCCCATCTATAGCAGATCGTACCGAGCCACATAACTTAGGTCCATGGAGGCCCACAGAACTTCAAGTTCAGCCCGCGACAGTTCACGAGTAGATAACAGGCTGACGACCCATGAAGACTTTTTGTTAGAGGAACGGCCATGAATATCAATCAGATCGCAGGATTAGAGCTTTTTTTTTTTCACATCGGATCGCAGGACAAAGAAGAAGTGTCCCCCCAAATCTAATACTAGCCTCGCACAATATCTCAGCAGAATGGTCCTATCAAGAAATACTCCTAGTCCGTACAGTACTCCTGTATTATATCAGAAGATTCACGTCGAAAGTTATTCTGACGTCTAGCGCACCGTCCAGTCCTGAACACAGCTGAAAAGCTGCGGCTCCAATCTGTTGGTCCATGATCCGCGATCAGCTTTAAGCGACGACTGTCAGGCAGGCACACGCACAAGTGCGCTGTAAAGCAGATGGCGCCACGTACCCCCCAGCCTGCATGCGTTCGTGATCACCGGTCGCTAGTGGAGCTCGCAGCATGCATTAGTTCGCCGTGACTCTGATAACCACAAAACCTCATGGGCCACGGCGCCTTTTTTTGTTTCCGTCCTTTGATTCCCGAAAGCAACGCGCAGCCAGCTGCGAGGCCGCAGCGTGATCACGGTAATCCTGTTTATTATTGTTATTAAGCTTCTTTTCAGTGAAAAGTAAAAGGCAGGGTGCATTAGCTGCTGATCACTTGAGTGACGAGTCTGTTCACTGCTTCCATAGTGATAGATGGAATCATGCTCCAGCGACGGCATAAATCCGATGCCGATGTTGGCGGCTGTCGACTGTGCTGCCGAAGTGGTGTGTGACAGTGGGAGGTGTCAGGAAATTCATGAAAGGAGCTTAGCACGACAGCGATTCCTCTGATGAACAGTACTACCTCCGTCTCAATAAAAATTTATTTTTAAGTTTTGTTGATTACGATTTTAATCAATGATTTTGATAAATTTAATTAATTTTAATAATATAAATCATATATATTATAAAAATATTTCTTTTGACTAATTTAAAAGTACAAATACTACAAACCTCCGTTTACGAGTACTTGACAATTTTAACTTTTACTGTTTATGCTTTGATTAATTATAACTTTTAAAATATTTAATTTATTAACTTATAAATAACGTTATAAAATTTGTTCTCGTATATACTTTTGAAAATGTATATTTCTTATATTTATATGTTAAATTTTTTTAGAAAAAATGAGCTATCAAACGGTTAGTAAAAAATTCAAAATTATCAAGTATTTGTAAACGGAGGTTTGTATATTTTTAAATTTAACTAAATATATAAAAATTATTAGTCAAAGTACTTAAAAAAACTAAAAATAAACTTGTATTGGATGGAGAGAGTACTAAATTAAACTGACACGGAAAAGTTGATGCGGCCCGCGCATGGGTCCGCGCCACGAAGTCCACCGAACAACTGGATGAGCACGGCAGCAACCCCGGGGTTCGGCTAAATTAACGAATGACTCGATTACTTTTGGGACGTGCATGGGAGTGAAACAAAAGGGAATCGGAGCAAGGATGACCAGTGGCGAGACTGCAGCATAAGTACTTTTCCCCTGAAAGAAAAGCGTGCGCGATCGACCGGCTCGCAGCTGGATCCCAATCTCCCCAGATCGTCGCCACTGACCACCTCTTTTCTGGTCTTTCGGATATCTTCCAACACCGACCGTATATTTGTAGTACTAGAATACAACGTGGGGAAGCAACCAAGCAGAGGCGGCAGGGCCAGGACAGAGGAAGCATAAACAATGGCTATGGAAAACTGATGGAGTTCGTGCGCAGGAAAGGTTGGGTGGGATCAGGCCAGGTGCGATTCCGAAGGGGCGGAGAAGCGAGTCCAACTGGCCGCAGGTTCAGTGCACGGCCACCCCGGCGACAGGGGAGCAAATGCCCGAAAAGGCGAGGCGTGCAGCTCGGTGAGCGCCTACCAGCCAAAGTTTACAAAACCATTCAAAATTGATTGGTTTTTACAATTTTTAAGTAAAACTGATCTGATTCGATTTTATCGAACGATTGGATTTCGTTTTAAAAAGTTTTAAAAAAATAAAAATTTTAAAAAATTTAAAATACCGAAAACCGATTAAACCGGTTGATAAAACCGATCGGTTAACCGATGAAATCGATGAGTTTTAAATTTTGAAATCTGAAGTTGTAAAAATAGAAAAAACTGAACGGCTAACCGGTAAAACCGCTCAATTTACTGTAACAATTTGTCTAAATTTTGAATTTTTGACAGATTTTAATGGTTTAAATAAAATAAGTAAACCCTGCTACCAGTCTGCGTTCGAGG
Source organism: Zoysia pacifica (assembly GCA_001602315.1). Lineage (NCBI taxonomy): Eukaryota > Viridiplantae > Streptophyta > Magnoliopsida > Poales > Poaceae > Zoysia > Zoysia pacifica. The sequence continues at coordinate 44,146 of BCLH01000279.1, forward strand.
CCGACGAAGGCATTCGCGCCGGGGTAAAATCCCCCTTTCAAAAAAAAAAAAAAAAGAAAAAAAATGGCGCGGGGGCCGAAAGCGAAAGCGACGCCACGGCCGCGGCACCCACACGCGCGGGATGGGGAAGAAGCTAGCACGGTTAGATTAGCGGTATTTGGACACGGCCGACCAGGTCTGTGCAGCGAGCAGCAACCGGAAACCACTCAGGGCGCGGCGAAGCATTAGCAAGCTGAAGCCGCTTTCATTGATCCTGGTCGTCCGGGCGCATGCGTGCACGCGCGGTTAATCCAGAGACGGGGGTCGCTGTCTCTCGCGCTGTATGATGCCATTGAATCAACCGGGTCGCCTCTTGGGGGCCGGGGCACGTGCCGATCGAAGGCCCCGGATAGCGCAGCGGCACGACGCGACGCGTAAAAGGCCACGGCCGTCGCGGTCTCGCTCCTGCGCTTGCCTGCGCGGACCGATGGCGATCGGGGGCCGAAAAGCGGTTCCGCGTCGTCTCCTGCCCACGCCGCGCGGCGTGCGTGCTGCCGGGCAGGCTCCCCCGAGCTGACGACGATGTATCGGTGTGTATGTTGTGCGGGGCGTCGTTTTCCGGCGACGAGAGGTTGCCTTTTCGCGGAAGCAGAAAACTGGTGGATGGATCGCAACGCGACGGGATGACGACGGTGTGGAGTTGGATGTGGAGGCCGAACCTTCTTGCTTGCTCTTTTGCTGGCCCGCTCGCGCTTCACTTTCACGTGTGCGCCGGATTTATCGGGGAGATTGATTTATAATTCCGTGTGTGCGATTCTACCGCCGGGACTGATGACCGTACAAAAAGCTCAGTACTGTAAGAAACCCGGCTGTCTTTGAACTTCGTTCGATTTTCTTCCTCCGTGCGCGTGAAGAACAAAGCTTAGTTAAGCTTATAGCCAGTCGGCACAGGTCGTCCGGACCGAGTCAACTTTTATGCATGGGAAGACGTGACGTAATCCTCGCTGGGAGAGGCTACAAAATTCGGAGTCAGCGTCGGACTTGGACGAATCTCTCGACCGGACAACGAGAGCCCCGTTCGAGGTCCATCCAAATAAGCATTGTTACAAGGGACCAGACCTGCCGCGTGATGCTATTGGCATGGCCTATTGATGGGTTCCCTCTAACAGCAACATTTCAGCACTCCAATTTAGGCCAAAGCGCTTCTTCACACACGTCCCTCCCCAGTTTAATTGATGATTGCCGGCCCTCGTTTTTTTTTAGTCGGCTAGTTTATCGGGACTGTGTCTAGTCAACCTCGATCTTGACGAGATGATCTTTTCTGCCTTGACATGCACGCACGGCTTAGCTTGGGTGACTGACTTGGCGCCGATTGGAGACGCGATGATGGGGCGGACCGCGCGCTTGTGGCACGGAAAGTAAGAGCCACCGCGCGTCGTCCACTCGTCCAGATATGAGTAGTCGGCACTGACTCCAGATGCTAGTACTGGCTCCGTAGGGTAGGGACGACGAAATCTTAAGCGCCCCATAGCGAGGCCGACGTGTGTATGGTGCTGGACGACCGAGGTCTGCCTGCAGGGCCACACGAGGTCAGGTGCGTGAGCTACCTGCCGCGCGCTCTCGATACGTACGTACGGCTCGATTCTGTTCGACGATTCGATCGTACGGCGAATGATGCATGCTGGCCCATGCAATGATCTGCGCGAGTGGTCCTCTGGCATCGTTCAAGAGATATTCAGATCAATCGATCGATCGATCGAGGCACAGATGATAATCATCCTATCATGCACCTAGGCAGGACGAGTGCATCTGGAACGCGTGGTGACCCGCCGCCCTCCGAAGCCGGCCGGGGACGACGCGACGGGACAGCAGCATCAGCCTTTACCGGCCGCGGCCCCATACGGAGTGTTTGTGGCAGGATACCATGCCGGGTGTCCGCCGGCTGGCGAGCACGGGGCGACGGCCGGACGTGATGAGGGACCAACCGAGCAGTGCGCTTCGATTTTACTTGGATGCGGGGTTTGTCCTCTTGCTACCAGCGGCGAATAATGTGTCCGGTGCATATATATGCACAGCGCGCCGAGGTCGATAGATCCGGGGACTGTGCACCGTGTCCGCACGTACGCCCTGGTTACTGCGGCTGCACGGTCACGGGGGAGGAGATGCAGCCGCACGATCTGGGCACGATATTAAATTTTTAAACATATTACAATGCTTAGCTTAGAGTTAATCACTTTAATTAAAAAATCGTAGAGCAGCTCAACTCCGTAAAGTTGATAGAACTCTAATACAATTTTTTTGGAGCATCTTTTTTCAAACACCAGAAATACTCGAAATAAAAAAAACGCGAAGTTTTAAAATAATTAGACATCTTTGCCTATTGGTTACACATTTCCAAATCAACCGTTCTATTTTTTGCCCATTTGTTACACATCTTCAAATCAACCGTTCTACTCATATTTCTTTTCTCATCCTCGCGCACTTTTCTTCCCTACCCTGTCCACTGCCGCAGGAGGCTTCCGCCGCGCGTGGCAGCTCCGACCCGGCCGACCTCCCGCCTCACACGCCGCGCAATTCCTCCCGCGCCGCACGCCGACTTTGGCCCCAAGGCTCCGCACAGACGCCGACTGGGAGCCGCCGTCAAGTCGTCAAGCCGTCAAGCCCTTCTTTTAAACTAGATAGGATTCAATATACTGTAAACTAGCTAATTGTAAACAAGTCAGATATTGTTTGTGTTTTCTTTTAAACTGGATACTATTCATTATATTGTAAACTAGTCAAATATTGTTCGTGTTTGTATATCTTTATTAATCAAATACTTTAAATAATTGTGTAATTCTTGCGAGATTGTTTCTAGATGCCTGAAATTGATTGGAACGTTGAGGCAACTCGAGTGTTGTGCCAATTGTTTGCTGAACAAATTGAAAGGGGGGAATCGTTCGAACACTTATCTAAATTCAGTAGCTTATGCTGAAATTGAGAAAGGATTGAAAGATAGACTTGGTATTGTTGGTACAAAGCAACAAATTAAAAAATAAATGGGACAAACTAAAGGAAGATTTTAAGGCATGTAGAAAATTAATGATGAGGCAAACCGGAACAGGCTGGTGACCCATAAAAGGCACCATTGTTATGGATGATGAGTGGTGGAAGAAAGCAAAAGCGGTACATACACAACTTAATTTATTTAAACAATGTACTGCTTTACTTTTTCATACTCATGTTATTGTATTTAAATTTCAGGATATTTCGGGTTGTGAGAAGTTTAGAAAATTAGGGCTACAAAATGAAGACGAGCTTCAAAAGTGTTTTGGTGATATCACCGGTGTTGGTGCTGATCATTGGTCTCCTCACATGACTCTTGCTACACCTAACATAGGGGCCACCGAGACACAAAAGGAATCTATATTAGATTTAACGCAACCGGATCCACCAGTTCAGGAGGCATGTGATGCTACTGATACTTCGTAGGTTTCTCTTAACAATTCTAATGGGAAAAGGCTACCTACATTTACCCAAGATAGTGGTAAAAAGGCAAAGACAGAAATGGCAATACTTATTCAAGAGGCTGTGTCTAGTATGGCTGGTTCGGCGAAAACTTATGCTTCCAACAAACAAGGAATGATTTTTACACTTTTTTATTATGTCATTTTCAGTGTGTGTGAGAACTATGGATTCGATTTGTATTTTATTTAGGGACATTCAATGTGTGACAGTATTATGTTATTGATCTAATTTGTGAAAGTAGTTTTTTGCCTATATTTTGTTATGTTGTTATAATTCCTTCTATAATTTTTTGCATATATGTCTGACACTGAGAGTGACAGTTCTAGTGACGATGGTGACCAGTTTTTTGATATAATTACTAGTGGTGCTAAACTTGTACAAATATATGCAGGCTTGTACCTGAACAAGGCACCACCAAAGACATCAATACAGACTGGGATGGGTTGGTTAAATGAGACCATGAGTACTCTTGGAGAGTGCCACAGGATGCTTCGGATGAACAAGAAAATATTTATTGATCTTCATAATGTTCTGGTTGAAAGGTATGGACTTCGACCATCAAAACATATGTGTACCTATGAGATGTTAGCCATATTCCTGTAGATTTGTGCGGGATGTGAATCAAATATAAAAGGACAAAATAGGTTCAAACACAGTGGAGAAACCATTAGCAGGAAATTTCATGAGGTACTAGAATGTGTAATTGCAATGGCACAACAATACTTGAGGCCAACAGATCTTAATTTTCGTCAAGTTTATAAGAGAATTTGGAATGATAGGAGAGCTTATCCTTATTTCAAAGATTGCATTGGAGCACTCGATGGTACACATATTTGTGTATGCTTGAATCCTGACGAGCAAGTGAGATACATTGAAAAGACAGGCATTGCAACTCAAAATGTGCTAGCAGTTTGTGACTTTGATATGCGTTTCACATATGTCATTGCTGGCCAGTCGGGTTCATATCATGACACAAGTGTATTATACCAAGCTTTTCGAGTAGATGAGGAGCACTTCCCTCATCCTCCTCAAGGTACATTTTATTTTCAGTATGTCAATTTTATATAGTATACTAATTCACAATGCTAACAAATTTATTTTTCTATTTGTGTAGGTAAATATTATGTTGTGGATGCGGGTTATCCTAACCGGCTGGGTTATCTAGCACCATACAAGGGCAAACGATATCACTTACCTGAGTGGCATAGAGGTATGGAACCTACAATGCCAAAAGAGAAGTTCAATCGGATGCACTCATCTATTCGTAATATTATTGAAGGAAGATGAAATGGCAAATCTTTTATAAGATGCCGAAATATTCTATGTTAACATAAAAGAAGATTATTGCTGCTACCATAGTTCTTCATAATTTCATTCGTCAGCATTCAAGTGGTGATGTGGACTTTACAAATTGTGATAGAGATCTAGATTTTGTGCCTACAATTCCTGATAGGTACAACAAATATGCAATGTCTCAACATGCCTCTGATAATTCGACATCTGAAGCAAGTTTTATTACAATGGATGCATTTCGTGATAGCACGGCAACTTCTCTTTCACTTGCATGAAATTGAACTATAGAAGTATTGTAATAATTATTTATATAACAATATTGCATTTATATAATATTTTATAATGCAACAGAAAAATTTTATTATATATTATGCGTCTGATATGTGTCATTATATTTTATCGTATTTTTTATTAAATACAGGGATGAATAGTAGTATCGTCTGATTACAAAGGTTAAATAAAAGATCACGTCCTCCATATTTTTCTATGGTTGGTCAAGTTGTTTTTTCATGCTATTCGAGGAATGTGTTTTTCCATGTGCTGTCAAGTTGGTTTTCCATAGATGCTGCTTGCTGTTTTTTCATATTATTACGTACGAAATGAAATAAATTAAATATTATATATGTAATAAATTAGTCAACTAAGGGTAATAACGGCAATCAACTCAATAAACTATTTTTTTGAAGTTACAACCACATCTCAAACGAATTACAACTCCACAAAAAAGTTGCTCCACCAAAGAATTTTGAGATGGAACAGAGTCATGCCCAAACACGCCTTTAATCAGATCCTCTTATTTTTTCTTGGGCCCGCCGCGTGCATGTTTTCTACTCCTGTAGCTTTTCCCTTCTGAACGTGCTCACAGCCTAATAACCGTACGCGAACGTATTGTACGTACGTGCTAACCCTTGCTTCGTACGTAAAGCGTAGCAGCCGGGACAACTCAAACATTCATGTCTCGAGTAGTTCTGTGCTGCAGTCCGTGATGAAGTCGGCTGAGATGAGTCGCACGCAGAGACTTGGGACATTCATGCATGCATTTAGCAAAGTCGTAGTATACAGCCAGAAGGAAAGAGTTTCTCTCGGACAAAGATCATGGACACCGACGTGCCGATTGTCTCATGCAGATAAACGCACCGGCGCTAACTGTCACCACGCGCACCGGCGCATGCAATGACCTGCACTCTTCGACGTACTAGCGGCAGCAAGTAGCTTTCCATGGTATACGTTAGGCGGACCTTTTCGATGATCCGGTCGCCGGCCGGGGCGATGACATGCGTTCGGAGCCTAGTGCCGACATAAAAACCGTGCGTGAACTTTACCACTGCAGCTGTTGCTTGATCAAAACTCAAAAGAGCTGCCTGCTGAGTTCTCTCGAAGTTTGCTTTCTAATCTATGCCTGCCTAACTTTTTCAAGATACTCATATTTCATTTTCATAGCCGGTTTTATTTTTGCGAAACAAATGTGTGTGCGTGCGCGCAGGCGCGCCGCACACGAAGTATGGTTTAGGTTGATATGTTGGTTCTCTAACAGTATAATTTCTTATAAGAGTAAATTTTATAAAACTACGGGTATTTTGTAACTATTATCATAAAACTATATATTTAAGCTATAATTTCATAAAATTATAGATTTTGTATTCAATTTATCACAAAACTACAAATTTTGCATCTAATTTATCCGAAAACTACAGATTTTATATCCGATTTATCACAAAACTGCACATTTTGTGCAATGCATCTAAAAGTTACTGTAGTAATTCTGTAGTTTTCTGAAACTAAGTTTTAAATCTGTAGTTTTGTGATATTACTGATATGATACCTATAGTTTTGCGAAATTTACTATTTTTATAAATACTTGGGTATTTTTTTAGAAAGATGTTACAATGCTTGAAGTTAATCACAGCCGTCTATTTGATCAGATTTAACGGTTGAAAATAGGAATGTACGTAGTCACAGATACTAAAATTGTGAACTCGGTACAAAAAATGGTGGGTCTAGTACCAATTTTTAAAAATCGACGGCTGAGATTAATCGAAGAGGTGAAGGTACCTCCGGTCCCTCTATAGCACCGTAACATCTCTGATTTTTTTAAGTATTTCCAAGAAGATTGATGGTCCCTTGTTGGCTTTCAGGGCTGGGGTAGGCCCTAGATCTGAGCTTGTTAAGACCGACTTGACACGAGCTCAAAAAAATTTTGGACTAAGCTAGCCCCCAACCAAATCCTAATGGTTAATCCTGGATAGTGATTTGTCGGTTCAAAAACTTATTGGCCCGATTTGAACCCAGCCCATAGTGATTTACACATGAACTATACAGGGAATTTGACCCAAAGGTTTAGACTTAGTGCTACCGAAATAAGTGAATAGTATTTTGCTACGGTACCCTAATCGCTTTTGTTGCACCGCCGTATTGTTCATCTTCTCACAGTGTACTATAACAATCGCTATAATTCTCTAAACACGGACGCCATGCATAGCTCCCTTAGCCAAAAAAGACCTTTACGTAACATACCAATAATTGGCCTTGATCCTCACGGCCTAATTTTGTTGTGTATACATCAACCAAAGCAAGAGTCATAAAGTTTATTTGTGCTCATACAATTGAGTAGGTATTTTAATACGAAATTCACCATCAAGTCGTCAGCTTGAAGATACTGAGGACATGCGTGGCAAAGCAGTACACTATCAATATTGGTGTTCGTCTGGTGTACTTCGTGTCGAATGGAACTCAAGTGTCGGGAGTTCTCACGACAAGGGAAGGAGGAGCCATCTTGAATAATGCTTTCTTTCCGTCACGAGTCACGACCCACCTGTTGCATGCTGCATGCATCTGCCTCGGTGCTGGAATCCAACAACGATCAGGGTACTCCACATTCCGGCACAGGGTTCGCCGCCGCCGCCAGCTGCGCGCTCGCCGTCCACGTCGCGGACGACGAGTCGCCGGCCATCATGCATGCATGGCCCATGGCCGTCACAACCGCCGCCGGGGTGACCTGGGCGCTGACACGCACGCATTGTGATTCTTGATTGATCGTTCCGGAGTAAATTATCCTTTCGGCTAGACACGCGCGCCCCGCGAGTGGGCTGCCTTTTTACGGGGCACGCATACGTTTCCGTGCACTGGCGCCTCGATGATTACTTACCCAAACTGGCAACGAGCTGATCCCGTCGCTCCGAAACGTGCCGGATGGGGTGATCTGCCGCACGCCCTGCGACGGCACGCATCGCCACGAACCGGAACTCGCCGGAGGCGTCGATGCATGCACGCACGCACCTGCGCTTCGCCGACCATCCACGCGCGAGAGCTCGTGTACGGCCGCGTCCGCGGTGCGGTGGTGGGTTGCGGCGCGCGCGGACGGCTGGCCGGCCGGTCAACAAGGCGCATGCTTGCGGATGGACGGAGCGGGCGACGGGCGCGGGCACACGTAAACCGCGCAATCATTCAGGACACGTACGCGCTGCGGCCGCGGTGGACGTGGCCAGCTCGTCCCGGCGCCGCAACGCCGCTACCGCTTGGGCGATCCGGCTGGGTAGCTTTTGTGGATATTTTGGTCCCCTGCTCCTGCCCCCGTGAGGACCGACGCGCAGGGCAATGGCCACGCGGCAGATGTACGGCTCCCGGGACGGAAGCGTCCGCGCCGATCCAAACTCAACCGTCAGTGTTTAGAGATGGCTGCAAGTACCTTGCATGCAGCCGAGATATGGCTCTGCGCCATCGGGGTGACCTAATTCCCAAACGCAAGCAGCGCCATCCCCATCCGTCTCGTGTTGTTCTCGATCGTGAGGGACAAACGCAGCACACAGGTGTCCGCACGCGCCGGCGAGGAGCCAACCCGGTCGCATTGACCGGTCCGTCGCGGGTCGGTCAGGCTCTGGGAGAAAGAGAGCGGCCGGCAAACGGACAACCGGCGGGTCGCGCGTGTGTCTGGGCTTGACACCTGATTTAGATTGCACGTACAGTAGCTTGCATTGCCGAGAAGCGGCTGGAGGGTTGATTGGTTTCCTGCAGCAGCGGCGGCGGCGGCTGGGATCAGGAGGTTCTCGCACGCGCGCGGGGCTTGACGTCTGATTTGATCGCACGCACGTATACGTAGCGCGCCAGCTCGCGGCGCCGACTGGCGCGGGCATGCGCCCGTGCGCGCGTGTCGTCAGTGCTGGCTTGCTACCTGCAGCACGTACGCTTACGTGCCCCTGCCGGCGGCGTGCCAACACCGCTGGTACCTCGGCATGGAGCGCGTCGAGCTGTGGTGGTCCTTCCCACTACTCTGCCAACCCTTCTAGCTCCATCTTCCAAGTAGATGGAGCACACGTCTCCTCCAATCCAAACGCATGTGGAAGTACTCGAACTACGATACTACGTGCCATGCGTCCCGTTTTCGGCAGGAGAATCTATTCGAATCGCGCGCACACTCACGCAGTGGTTTTACCTAAACCGATCGAAATCTCTGGCTGCTCCTACAACCGCGGGATCCGATTGACTGTCCGGGCGCGCGCCGCACTTCCGTTCCTGACACAAATCTTTTTTATTACCCGTAACAGTGCGTAAACCTGTTAGCACACGAGCGACCCGACACATGGAAGTGCCCTCGTGCTTCAGGAAATATCCCGTCAAATCCTCCACATATCATATCAGATCGAACTATGATCTGATTGTGTGTGCTAGCTGTCAAGATATAATTCACAGCAACAGCGATAGAATACTCCGAAGTTTCACTTGCTCGATCGATCTCTTACGTGAAGCATGCAGGCACCCTGTTTTGATATTTTCTCGAGATAACGCATACATGTGCCTAGCATACCATGGCCTCATGGCCCTCATCAGCAGTGACGATTCTTACAACACGTCTCGAAAAGTTCTCATGTAGTATTTCCTACGTCCATCGATAAAGAACGAGGGTGCACGCTCATCGGCTGCCACTTGTCCCTTGCTTGCACTGGGTAAGGAGATGAGGAAGGCGAGCTGGGAGGTGGTATCTTCGACCGGACACGTGGCGCGAGGCCGTTGCCGGAGATATATTTTTTTTCCAGAGAACTGTCTTCGTTCTTAAATTAATGTCGTTGTTAATTTTTAATTTCAATTTTAATTATTCATTTTATTAAAAAAATTAGTTCAAATATAAAAAATTTAAGTTGCAATTGAAATAGTTCTAATGATAAATCAAATTATAATAAAATATATGATATTTATTAATTTTTTTAATAAGATGAATAGCTAAAGTTAAAATTTAAAATCAACGATAATAAAAATTAAAGAACGAAGAGACTACTACGGTTTCCTCGGCGTGTTGGTCCTAGACTCAGAGACATTCATCAACAGATTATTATTGGGTGTACGTTGAATCAGGGCGAGCGAGTAGGGTGGGCGCGGGAAAAGATCAATGCGTAGTCTAACAATGCTGCACAGTCTCGCACGAATTGATTTGCAAGCCTCACAGCTGTCCGCCTCTCCGTGCAAAGGTCAACTCGTCTGACCACACATGGTTTTCTTCTGATTGGGATGTTAGCCGGCCTGCTATCGCCGCACCCTCATTTCAATTTGGCGACTGTGTCCAAAAGAGAAGCGAAAATAAAACTGATTTCTTGGCAAAGACCCAAAATGGCAAAGCGGCCCCGGCGGCCTAATGAGCATCACTTCAACACGTGTAATTCCGACAAGAAGTCCGAATTTCAGAAATTAACATTTGTACCCACACGCCTTCTTCATCAGCTCGTTCTGTCAGTGATACCGGTACAAAATAAAACCTTCATTTCTGTTGTCCTTCCGAAATTGAGATCCTCGATAGTCGACTGCCACTCACTACTGTGGGGGCCACGTGCTAGCCTAGGCGTGTCTTTGACAGTCGATCATCAAGTATCCCGATCCCTCTATGCATCCCTATGCATATCAGGCAACCATAAGTTAAACAAGAAAAGAAAAATTAAGTACACAGTCGAAGATCAGCTTCTAGTGTACATTTTTAAATTAGCTCAATCAGTAGATATGTTTGGAGATTTTATTTAAAAAACATGTGCCACCAACTAAGCAGAGAGCTACTACTAGGGCAGCCAGCTGATTCAGTGGCGAGGCCAGGAGGACGGATAAGCAAGCGGCCAAATCGAGTTGCATTATTCCGTGGCACTGAGCAGGAGACCAGGACTGGTACGAGAGCGAGCTGCTAGTGCGGAGAAAGGGAGAGGTGTGAGCTGGAGTGGGCGGGCCGTGGTTTATCACTGTAGTTGATTGCTCCCGTTTTTTATTTTTTTCCGTTTCGAATTAATCGCGCAATAATCCCCCCTCCCCTCCTGCGCATCTCCGTCTCCTGTTCCAGTGCGCGTCGAGGCTTTCGTGGTGGGGGTAGATTTTTGAGGGAGCGAAGCGAAGGGCTCGCCACCAATCTATAAATACCTGCCACCTCCCCCTCCTCTCCGTCCACCATAACAGCACCTCCTCTTCCATCTCAGTTCGAGGCAGGCTGAGGCTCATCTTCATCCTCCTGATTTCGTCCCCCTCTTTCACTGCTGCGACTAGCAGATCACGAGCAAGCGAAGCAAAGCACATCACCGTCCGGTAGCTGCGCAGCCATGGGCGCGTTGTTGCTCTTCGTCTGCCTCCTGGCGCCCTTCGTCCTCTCCTGCGCCGTCCGCGGCCGGAGGGCCGGCGCGCGGCGGCAGGCCTCCTCTGCGTTCGGCAAGGCGCTGCCGCTGCCGCCGGGGTCGATGGGCTGGCCGTACGTCGGCGAGACGTTCCAGCTCTACTCGTCCAAGAACCCCAACGTGTTCTTCGCCCGGAAGCAGAACCGGTACGGGCCCATCTTCAAGACGCACATCCTGGGCTGCCCCTGCGTGATGGTGTCCAGCCCGGAGGCGGCGCGCTTCGTGCTCGTCAAGCAGGCGCACCTCTTCAAGCCCACCTTCCCGGCCAGCAAGGAGCGCATGCTGGGGCCTCAGGCCATCTTCTTCCAGCAGGGCGATTACCACGCCCACCTCCGCCGACTCGTCTCCCGTGCCTTCTCGCCGGAGGCCATCCGCGCGTCCGTGCCGGCCATCGAGGCCATCGCGCTGCGCTCCCTCCAGTCCTGGGCCGGCCAGCTCGTCAACACCTTCAAGGAGATGAAGACGGTGAGTACTTTCTTGCCTTTTTCTTTCTCCTCTCTTCTTCCTCTACTCTGTGCTCTGTTTCAACTTCAGTGCTAATTGGTGGTGGTGATGATGTGGCCGCAGTACGCGCTGAATGTGGCATTGCTCTCCATCTTCGGGGAGGAGGAGATGCGCTACATCGAGGAGCTGAAGCAGTGCTATCTGACCCTGGAGAAGGGGTACAACTCGATGCCGGTGAACCTGCCGGGCACCCTGTTCCACAAGGCCATGAAGGCGCGCAAGCGCCTCGGCGCCATCGTGGCCCAAATCATCTCGGCCCGACGCGAGCGGCAGCGCGGGAGTGACCTTCTGGCGTCCTTCCTAGACGACCGCGAGGCGCTCACCGACGCCCAGATCGCCGACAACGTCATCGGCGTCATCTTCGCTGCCCGCGACACCACCGCCAGCGTCCTCACCTGGATGGTCAAGTTCCTCGGCGACCACCCCTCCGTCCTCAAGGCCGTCATCGTAAGCGCCCTGGTCCTTTCCCCCGCAAACGTTCCAATCCGATCACCCAGAGAGACTGATACTGAGCTTAACACTTCAACCGCAGGACGAGCAGCAGGAGATCGCGAGATCGAAAGGCTCCCCGGACGAGCCCCTGACGTGGGCTGACACTCGGCGGATGCGCATGACGAGCCGCGTGATCCAGGAGACGATGCGCGTGGCGTCCATCCTCTCCTTCACCTTCCGCGAGGCCGTGGAGGACGTGGAGTACCAAGGTGAGGCTTCCTCAATTCATCGGCGTCGGTAGTGTACCTGTCGCGCGCTCCGCTGCGAGTGAACTGCACGGAGGGGACGGGTTCCCCAAAACTGAACACGACTAACCCACCACCGTCTCGTCGTGGCGCTGCAGGGTACCTGATCCCCAAGGGTTGGAAGGTGCTCCCCCTGTTCCGGAACATCCACCACAGCCCCGACCACTTCCCCTGCCCCGAAAAGTTCGATCCGTCACGATTCGAGGTCAGTTTTGAGCCGGTTTCCCTTTCTTTCCCTGCTTCCTCCTCTGCTTCGCTAGCGCTAGTATTTGCCTCAATTCAACATGTCAATCTCACAAGGGTGGCTTTCGTGGTCTGCAGGTGGCTCCGAAGCCCAACACGTTCATGCCGTTCGGGAACGGGACCCACTCGTGCCCGGGCAACGAGCTGGCCAAGCTGGAGATGCTCGTCCTCTTCCACCACCTCGCCACCAAGTACAGGTGGTCCACGTCCAAGTCCGAGAGCGGCGTGCAGTTCGGCCCCTTCGCGTTGCCAATCAACGGCCTGCCCATGACCTTCACGCGGAAGGACTGAATCATGGGAAACCACTCCGAAACGGATGGGTGGCGGTATTACTCTGTTCCGTTCTGTACGAGCGCTTGTACGAACGGAACGGAACCGAACCGCACCCGGGGAATCGATGGAATGAAACCGCGGCCGGAATTGGCCCCGGTCGCCATCGGACGGGACGGGGCGTTTGGTTGCACAAGATAACGCGCCTTCAGCTGGCGGGACTGCCGGAAAACAAGACCAAAAACAAAACAAGATTAGTCGTAGGTGTCAGTCAGTGTTAAGCTAGTAGGGATCAGCCCCAACGCCACAAAGAAGTGGCGCGTAACTGTAAAATAAAGCCCATTTTGATCTTTCTTTTTTTTTCCCCTTAGATTTTTTAAACCAACAACAACACCTGTAGAGAAGAGATGAGAGAGAGGAGAGGGAGAAGGAGGCCCTGATTGGGATGTAACCATAGCTTGGTTGTCCGCTGAAAGCAGGCTGGCAGCTGCTACTAGTCCTCCGAATAATAATCCTTCCGATGGCTGGATGGATCGGCAGAGTCAAAAGGGAAGAACGTCGTCATCCTGCAGCTAAGGCCGCGGAGAGCGACGCCCTTTGTATCGTTTCGTTCCAAAGCAAAGAGAAAGTGACTCCCTTCTGAAACAAACACTAGTTTAATTGCCAATTGCTCCTCTCTCTGTGGCCATTAGCTAATCTTGCGATATTCATGCGATGTGTCTTAACATCAACAAGTTAAAACTTGAGTGAGTGGTTTGAGGAAGTTGCCTTCTGTCTCTAGAATAAAAAATGATGGTTAAAATGTGCGTTCGTATTAGTATTGAGCAACGTATAAGGAAGAGGCGCTCTGTCTCTCTGACCATGGAAGAGCTACCTGTAATAGGCAATATCCCATTACCTCAGACAATGGACGGGCTACCAGCCAGTGGCCTCTGACCTCTTTATTATCTCCAAATGACGAGATTACCACGGGCCATGGAGCACCCTGATTCGATGACTCCTCCATGTTCATCGGATCTCCCACAAGATTAAGCTAAACTAATCCCCTGATTTCCCTCGGGGCGAACAGCGCAAGTGTCGTCGTACGCACAGCGGGTAGGTTAGCCCGATTGACATTTTACGCAGAACATATTGTAAACCGCGATAGAATAGAGGTCGCGGCGAGGTGCCCGGACGAGACGCGCGCGCTCGCTCGCGTGCAGCTCCCACGGACGGAGCAAGCACCGCTCGAGGGGATCGGCGGCCGGAAGCAGCAGCAGGCAGCAAAGCTTCCCGGAAGCGGCGGCACGCAGCAAGTCGCCTGCCCTCCGACCCTCTAATGGCGAGACAGATGGAATCCTATCCTCTGCGGCAAATTATTCAGCGGCCAGAGGGCGGCCGACGGACAGTACAGGGCCAATCAGTGCCCGGTTTCTTTACTCCCCCCGTCGCCTCCACCGGTGGTCCATCTGGCCGCGCCGTGGAGCAATGCATCCCCGTGGCCGTGCGTGGCCGAATCGATGGCGGCCGCGCCGGCGATGCTGATTGGCTTCCGGTTCCGTACTCGTCTTTCTTCCCGGTCCGCCGTCCTGTCCGTTTCCGGGCCGGCGAGCTGGCTCACTGCTAGCTAGCTAGGCGCCGCTCTCGTTGATCATGCATCTCTTTTGTCCGCTCTTGTTCGTGGCCGTCACAGTTTTGTCTACTCGCGCGTGGTTTTCTGTTAATAACAAATCTAGCACGATGCTGCCAGATACGCACACAAGCGTAGCAATCGATCCAGCTTTCAACGAGCGGCGCGGCGATAAACTTTGGCTGTCCACACAGCAAGAAGGAAAGAGAGGAGAAATCAGGCCATACACGGATCGATGCAGTACCCGCTTGTGCCATACGTGGCGCGATGCGCGTCCTCTGTTTGTATGACGGCTCACCGAATGGTGTCACGTGAAAATTACATGTCAACGAGCGTTGTCCAAGGATGGGACCATTTCATCTTTTGGTTTTAAATGTCACGGAGTCAGCCTCCATTTGAATAGGCGAGCCCGTCTCATGAATCTTTTAGACCAAATCTACAAAACTTTCACAATTAATTAATGTGTTTTGTCCCCTGCGGGAAGTCAACATGAGAAAAAAGGGGAATGAAAGAATGGTCAGACGGAGAAACTAAAGCAAAGATCTTAGTCCATGCGTATGGGTGAGATGGAAACACGCGGCGCGATATGGATTTGTGGATGACGCCCACACAAACCCTTATGTCTCGTATGAAAAATACTATTCGTACATGTAATAGAACTTAAACTTCCGATGAGATATTGCTTATGTAAATTGGTATTATAATTGCTACTCCCCAGTCCCTAAATTCTCAACATTTTTTTTTTACTTTTAGCGCCATATATATTGGACCACTTGTCATATTCAATTTTTTAACAAATTAATATAATTTTTTAATAAAAAGGAGGGTCAAACATAACATCTAAAAGTTAAAAGTGTTACTAAAAATTTAAGGACGGAGGTAATATATTACATTTTTCTAAGCATTTGAAAGTCAACATTTGTGAGGGATACAAAGTCTTGAAGAGACCTAGTCTATCTCTTTGTGTAAACATTTCAATCAAATTCTAAACTTTTTTCTTGGAATTAATAATCGTTGACTTTTTCTCTAGTGATCTCTCTTTTGGATTCACCCATACATTTCCATCGTACTGTGTTTGATAAGAGAAAAAAAATATTGTTTTTGTTTGATTCATGTAACTAGAGACAAACAAATAAAAAGTCAACTTGTCACATAAATAGAGTAAGGGGTAGCCAAAAGAACTTTCCACAGGCTTACTTAATTAGGATATCTACATTGATCAGATTTCTTGGCTTTCCATTGAAGTACGATGTGATGGTAAGTGACGGCACCATTTTGCAGTAATTTAGTATCAAGAGGCTATGGTTCAATACGATACCCTGATGACATGGTACATATTTTGTAGCGTCGTCACTCGATTTTAAGAGAGTTGACATTGCAAATTATATCGAAGCAAAATTCAAGGAGATGGCGTTTGTCAACGTGCAAGGTCATGTCTCAAGGAGTCAGCATATGCACACATCATAGACAGTAAATATCTGTAAACAATACGTTGACGTAGTTTCTTCTGGGGTTTTGAGTTTTGCGGATCGAGTTGAAGAGTTCACGCCTCTGTTACCATTGTAAATTGTGTGCTATCTGCTTTGTTCTGTCTCTGAAACTCTTTCTTCCTTAATGAATGGTAGCTGATACAAGTTCAAAAAATTGGTAGATATTGTGAATATGATCGAATGTGTGAGTATTGTGAAGCTAATTATAAAGAGGACTAACACGAGTAGTTTAGATTGGTTCGAGACTTTCTGAGGATAACAACCTTACGTCCACTGAGTGTGTGTTCTCTTGCTCTGAAAACAGATGTCTTGCTCTGTCAGACATGTTACATATTTATAGGAGGGACGCGCCTTCCGTGGTAATGACAATTATCATATTATAACACTGATAATGTCTATTTCTAATTACAACAAGCACAGCTATTAAGCGTAACGATCTTTTAATTGGTGTTAACTCTCTAACAATCGATCGTGCTTCAAATGCCGAGTCGTGAGTCGTGGGCTCATGGGTAGCCGTTTCACAGATGACCATTCGTATTTGGGCCAAAGCCTATGAACGTCTTCGACAAATCTTGGTTTCGACTCACGCCTGTTCGAAAAGCAAAAATTAAGGCATCGACATAAGCTTCTGAACATGTCTCTAAGTGACTGTCTGCTTTCGGTCTTCGGTAGCTTGATCGATAAGATCGAACCATACCTCCTCTCTGTCATTGCTACTGTAAACTTGAGGAGATGTTCAAATGACAAGACTTGACAGTTGGATTCAATTTTCATCTTTAGTTCTGCTGTCTCGATTCTTGCTTCTGACCGGTCCGAGCGTTGTGCTTTTCACTGTCAGAGAGCAAAGACTAGGTATTCTTTGGGATCTCGAAAGATCGTTCCTCGCTTATAAATAGGAAGGACGGGATAAAGTTATTCTTCAAAACACTTTCTTTTTTCACTCCTTTCAGATCCTTGCGCAATAGCCGCTCAGGCGTAAAAATGGGCAAGAAGTGCTCCATCGAGAGGATTTGATCTTCATCGATCCGACGAATCGTATTCCTTCTCTCAGGTTACTTACCATTGAGGAGATCTACGACGTCTCTTCTGGTGAGTTTCTTAAATTGATGGAGGTAGACGACCCAAATGTTGTGGATCTAGAGGCTGATCTCGACACTTCTACAGATATTGAATTTGTTCGGTGTCTTCATGTCGAATTGAATAAAAGCCACCGGAGGGTGTCAGACCTTGATGAGGTGGTAGTCTTAGTGATTCTGAAGTAGAGGATGACGATGGAGAGAACGGCGGCGCTGAAGCTCCTCCTCCGATTCTTTCTCACTCAGGACATCATTCCTTGATGTCTTTCTCAGGGAGGGGAGAAGAAAAAGTCTTGTATCATCTTCTATGAAGCTTTTTTCATTCCAAAAATGTGTAATGCTGAAGGATTTGGATATATCTTACAAAATATTTTTTAAAAATTCTAAATATGTACTTGTTCGAGCTTACTTTCTTTAGCGCATTACTGCAACTATGGTTAGCGAACAATACATACTCAAAATTAGTCTCTTCGGACATTTAAGTATTGATATTTGAATTCTTCAAGCGTGTTAAGCATCTTAGGCACAAAGATGCATAAATGATCGAACCCATTTAGTGCGTTTGAGCACATCGAGTGTTTACAGCATGTTGTACCTGAGCCCCTTGTGAGCGCTGAGCTCATCGGGCATGAAAAAGAGGATGCCGTAGGTCCTTTTTGCAGTGTATTGAGCACTTCGGGTGTTCGGACATTGAGCCTCTTGTGTGCGTTAAACATATCGAGCATTTGTCGCTTTCCCTCAGACTGATAACTGTTCGGGCATTGGGCTCTTTGCGTGCGTTAAGCACATCAAGCATTTTGCCGCTTCTCCTCGCGTTAAGCACATCGGGCATTTTGTCGCTTCTCCTCAGACCGATAGCTGTTCGGGTATTGAGCCCCTTGCGTGCATTAAGCACATCGAGCATTTTATCGCTTCTCCTCGGACCGATAGCTGTTCGAGCATTTAGAGTTCCTTCCTAGATAAGCTTTGTCGATTCGAATTTCAATAGCTGCCACTGCTGTGTCACCGAGAGAAATTTTTTTCACTATCTCAACGCCGTTCGCCATTCCTTCTTTGCAATCCAAGCATCGTCACTTGAGCGACACTCTTCGCCGTCCTCAAATTGTCTTTTAGATTATGTCCTCACCCAGGCATTCAGAATCTGGTAGTTCTTCCATGTCTCCTCCTCCGACTCACAGTGCCATGGCCTCTGGAAATGAAGAGAACAAGACGAAATACAAGAAGACCACCACCAAGACTTAGAAGAGACTGAAGAGCCTGTATGACCGAGGAATTATCCCTAAATTCATAATATCTGAGATTCCAGAGGTTAAGTATTATGCTGGCCTTCTGATGGATAATTGGCGGTTTTTGAATCACACATTCTCTGTGGATTTTGTGTTCCTGCTTCAAAATTCCTCATATATGTCTGTCAAGCTTATATGATAGAGTTGGTACATTTTAAACTTTGTGCCGTGGTTTTTTAAGTATATTTGTAATGCTCCGTGAATGCTGGCTGAGAATCGAACCAGACCTTGCCTTTTGAAAAACTTTGTACACAGCTTCTTACTATGGCAAACAAGTGATGGTCTTTTCGGTTGGCTTCACCCTAATGAGTGATAAACAATATATTGATCTATGTCTCAGAAAGAGCTAGAAGGGAAGTGATCATATGTGGTTCCTCATGTAGATTCTGAACAAATCAGAAGTAAAGAGGAAGTACATAATGTCATATATTGCTTCAAGTGCAAATATTCCTCCAAATCAATCCAACAGAATCAGGACATTCTTTGCAGAAATTCTAGAGCTCAAACGCAAGGATCTGAATGGAGAAATCATTGTTCACGAATTTGTACGAAGACGATTGAATTCACTTGCGATAAGACATCCATTAGCCTTTGGTTATACTAGTCTTTGGGATATAGTAAGATCTTCTCTCAAAGGTAATCTTTAGTAACTTGAATAATTAGTATATATTTTCAGTTACTTGACACCCTGGTATATTGAACCATTGCAGAGATTTCAAAAAACAAAGTGGTGGCTCGTCTTAAAGAGATCTTGAGTGATCACAAAGTCACCCAGCCAGAGGGCCTTCCTCCACCCTTTTCTGCTGCAAATCTTTCTCCAGAGGTACTAATTATCCTCAACTGTACTGTATTGCATGTTCTTTACTTGTTCTGACCATTAATCTTTGATCATAGGAGAGGTTTGCCGTTGAATCAGATGACATTGATGTTGTTCTCGATAATGATAATGACGATGAGGGCAATAAAGAGACTACCGGGGATAACATTCTCGAACAAGGTCAGGCTGAGACTTTGCCTGAACTATCTGGGAAGGCAATGAAACTTTCATCATATGAAGAATTGCTAGGTGCTGAACCTGTGACAGGGGTCCCAGAGCAACAAACTTTAACTCCTGAAGAGGATATAGCAGTGAGAGCCTTAGAGATGCAGGCTGTAAGTGCCTCCATAAGCTACTCTTCTGCTGCTCCCAAAAAAGTTGCTCCAGCTGGCTCTAATACTCCTCAAGCAACAACTTCAAGATCTAGTGGTTCAGCTCCTGCATATACCATGGTTCAATCCTCTCCTTATCCAGTGCAGTCTGGTACCATCAAACGTTCTCGTGAATCAGAGGCAAGAAATTTTTATCTTTTAGGGGACTTGGTTCCACTCAAACAAGTTGTCACTTCTATTTATAAAAGACTCCACCCTTTTGATTAGGAAGAAGAGCATCAACAGGGCCCAAAGAGAACCATCAAATGATTGAAAGTGAAGAAAACTGTTCGCACAAGGTATGATCTGAACCAAACTTCCTTCTTATTGACTTTGAACTAACAAATTATTAACCTATTCAGAGTTTATAGAATTGTTTCTACCATTGCTTCCTCGAGGACAGATAAGACAAAATAAACTCCAAATAATCACCAGAAAGTCTTCTCATCTGTTTGAGAAGCTGTTATGAATTTATCAGATGTCTTACAAAAACAAGCTGATACCTTGCGGACACAAGTTGTTGACTCTTGCAATGCTGCTGGATCTTCAATTGATGCTGTTGAAGAAAAAGCAAGACTTTAGACAGCAGATTATGCTAAATTACAAGAGAAGTTTTTTAGCTTGAAAGAAGTGGCAAAGAGTATGTGCTTATGTTTGAGCAACATAACCTATTTTGTTTTTTGAACTATATCTTATCTGACTTATATATGCATAATTGACAAAAAAAAAGTGATGAAAAGGACAAACAGATCTAGAACATATCAAAAGAACTGAAAAACGCTAGGTCAGAGATTACCAACAAGGGCAAGCAACTTCAAAAGGTGACCACTGAACTAGAGACTGTCAAGTCCAAGTTGGAAGCTGCTGAAGCTAAAAATAATAAATTACAGAAGTCATCATCTTCTGAAGATATGATCACTGGAGCATCATATATGCTTGTTTGCTAAAAGTTATTATCTTGATTTGAATGTTTCTTTGGTTTGTTCTGGATTTTAATGTTCCTCATCTGAACAATATCACAAGCTTGTAGAAGATGTGGTTGATGCAAATCATACATACTCGATAGGAATTTTAGGACTTCGGTGTTGTGAAAAGACATCCGTGTCTAAAATTGCCATATCAAGAGGTACATAGGTTATGTCCATTGTGGGTTGGTGTGATTAAGCTCGTAACTATATAAGATAGCTGTTTCGAGAAAATCATTCCTAGAGATGGCCGCAAGCGGCTATTAGGGTCGTATCTTGTGTAACCATCGGGCGTCTAACATAGAGTGTCCGAATGGTGATCTGAAATAATCATTGATGATAAGTGGTCGCAAGTGTCTATTAGGGTCATATCTTGTATTACTGTCTGACGGTCAAGATAGAGAGTCTGAACGAAAAAAAGAAAAGGAGCACTTTATTGAAACATACAGGATGGCTAAAGCTTTTTTATATGATAAAAACAACTTGTTCAGAATGAACGATTATTTTTTATTCAAAATTTCACCAAATACACATTACACATAAAACTTTCGTTACTGGTCAGCATTACATGTGTTCGGTAACAAACCGCCATTGATATGAGCCAGTACGTAAGCCACATGAGATACTTGATCGACTATGATATAAGGCCCTTCCCAAAGAGAAGAAAATTTGTGCTTATCTGTGGTGTTGATATCTTTCTTGAGGACTAAATCCCCGACCTCTAAAATACGATGCACAACTTTCTTGTTATAGTGCTTGCGCAGCAGGGCTTGATATTTCTCTACTTTTATCACTGCCTGTCTTCTGGAATCTTCTAATAAGGTAAGATCCAGATTTCTTGCTTTGAATTGACTTTCTTCTGTAAAATCCAACACCCGATAAGAACCCAAATGCACTTTCAGGGGCAACACTGCACCAGCCCCGTATACCAGATTAAACGGTGTATCTCTGGTTGCTCGACTCGAGTTTGTGCGCAATGACCACAATACTGTAGGCAGTTATTAGACCTAATTTCTTCCTCTAGCTTTTAGCTTTTCTTGCATTCGCTTCTTCATCCTTTGAATAACTAAACCGTTGGCTCTTTCAACTTGGCAATTGGTTTTTGGGTGAGCTACCGAAAAGACAGAGTGTTGTATCTCGAAGTTAGCATAGCTTCGCTGAAATTTATTTCCTTTGAATTGGGTCCCATTATCCGTGATGATCCGCTTTAAAACTCCAAAGCGCACAACAATTACCTTAAAAAACTTAGCTGCAGCTTCTTAAGTAATGTTTACCAATGGCTCAGCTTCTATCCATTTGGTAAAGGTATCAATAGCCACAATAATGTGCTTATATCTTTTCTATTCTTTGGGCAAAGTACCGATGATATCGATTTCCCAGATAGCAAATGGTAAGGACAAAGGGATGGTATGCAGAAAACTAGCATGTTTAGTTGTTTGATGCTAGAAAAATTGGCACTAACTGTATTTGCGTACTAGATCAGTGACATCTTGATTTGCTATCGGGCAGTAAAACCCATGGCGGAATGCTTTTTCAACCAAAGTTCTGACAGAATTATGAGCTATAAACTCCTCTATGTATATCATTGAGCAGTTGTATACCTTCATCTTGAGAGATACACCTTATTAGCATCTCATTTTTTTTTCTTTTTTTATAATACCCCATCAATAATAGTGTAATTCTTGGTAATTCGAGCAATGCGCTCAGTTGCCAGATCATCATATGTAATTGGATCACCTTCAATGAGTACTCTGATCAGGTATCTTCAATCTTTGGGCTCTTCAAGATCAAGCAAAGATATTTTATGAGCCCCAGTGGGCACTTTAAGCAACACAGATGGCTGTAAGATTTCTTCAATAATAATATCATCGGGCACTACTGATCGGGAAGAGGCTAACCAGGCGAGATGATCTGCATCTTGGTTATCCAATCGAGGAATGTATCGAATTTCAAATTCATCGAAAGAATTTTCCATTGTTCCAACAGCTTCTAAATACGCAGCCATCTTCTCATTCTTGCATTCATACTCCTTATGGACCTGTCGGGCCACCAATTGAGAATCGCCTCGAATCAGCAATCTCTTGATGCCCATGGACTTAGCAATACACAAGTCATTAATCAAGCCTTCATATTCTGCAATATTATTGGTGGCTTTAAATTTCAACTGAAAGGCTTACTTCAAAGGCTCCCCTTCGAGAGGTTTCAACATAACACCAACCCCAGCCCCTTTTAGGGTAAAGAAACTATCAAAATACATCACTCAATGATCGAGCAATGCCTCTTCATCTTAAAGACCAGATGGATCCATTCAACAATAAAATTCGCTAAAGCTTGACTCTTGATCGCTCTTCGAGGTATGAACTCTATATAAAATTGTCCAAACTCTACTGCCCAATGAAATATGCGTCCAGTAGCATCTCTACTGTATAAAATGCGAGAGAGTGGGCGATTAAATACAACCTTGATCGGATGTGCCAAGAAATAATGCTTTAGCCTTCGGGATATCATCAGCACGGCATATAACATCTTCTGAGCCTGTGGGTATCTTGTTTGAGCATCCTTCAAGATTTCACTGACAAAATACATTGATGACTGAACTGAACTTCTTTGATCATTGACCTGATCTACTGTCAGAACAGTACTAACCACCGAATCCGAAGCTGCCACATAAAGCAACAACTCTTCTTCGAGCTTGGATGGAACCAGGGTAGGCATATTTTTGAGATATTGCTTCAGCTCTAAAAAAGTCGCTTCTGCTTGACTATCCCATTAAAATCTATTTTGTTTGCGTAAAAGCTTATAAAATGGCATACCTCTTTCTGCTGATCGAGGTATGAATCTACTAAGGGCAGCCATCATGCCAGCTAACTTCTGGATTTTCTTTCGAGTTCGAGGTGGTTGCAGCTGTTCAATAGCTTCTACCTTTTTTAGATTTGCATCAATCCCTCTTTTAGAGACCAGACCATGTATCCCAGCAGCTTGACAGAAGATACCTCAAAGACACACTTCTTCAGGTTTAACTTCATCCGAAACTTCCGAAGATTATCGAAAGTATTGGTGAGGTCTGTAAGTAGATCCCCCGCTGTTTGGACTTCACAACGATGTCATTGATATATGCTTCGATATTCTTTTCAATTTGGTGTTCAAAAATTATATGGACACATTTTTTATACGTAGCCCCGGCTTTTTTTGAGACCGAATGGTATTTTCACATAACAATAAACTCTGAAAGGAGTGATGAATGCAGTTTTTTCTTCATCTTTAACTCGCATGTTGATTTGATGATAGCCGGAGTAAGCATCAAGAAAACTCTAATTTGCTGGTGGATGTTGAGTTCACAATCTGATCAATTCGAAACAGAGGATACTCATGTTTAGAACATGTTTTATTCAAAGACGTATAGTCAATACATATCCGCCACGAACCATCAGGCTTCTTCACTAATACAGTACTTACTAGTCATGTAAGATAATCTACCATTCTAATAAACTCAGTTTGTAATAGCCTAGTGATTTCCTCGCGAATGGCGTCGCGCCTGTCTGGAGTATACCTCCGTTCTTTTTGCTTGATCGGCTTGAGAACCGGGTCAATCCTCAACTTGTGCTCAATCACTTCCCTGAGGATCTCGGGCATGTCCAATGGAATGTGATGAGCGTGAGTTCCTATTTCGAGGATAAGGAACCCCCAATGACAGCTTGCTTCGCTGGCTCATTAGGATCCAGCGGAATATTCTTGTTCGGTGCTGGTGGTAGCACAATTTCTTCTTCAGGAGCTGGGACTTCAGAAACCGGCACTTCTAGAACTTTGATAGTGGGTTTTGGTACAACAAGTATCATACCACCATCTGTTCGGGCTTGCTTGGAAGAACTGGTTTACAAAACTTCTTGCTTGAAGTAACCTGCATGGGTCAAAGAATTGATGTCGCACTTGACCATCTCTTTAAGATCAGAGACGATCGTGATGACCCCTATGGGTCCTGGCATCTTCATCATGGCGTAAGCTAAATGAACAGCAGCTATGAACTTCAGTAAGAATGGCCTCTCGAGGATACAATTGTACGCCGAATCAAAATCCGCCACCTCGAAGGTGAGGACTTCTCGATGCTTGTTGTCTCAGTGACCGCAAGCAACGGTCAGATCAATCTTTCCAAAGGGCTTTGATGAAACCCCTGAAATGACTCCGTGGAATCTTTCATCCACAAGCTGCAATGCTGTTAATGACAAACCTATTTTCTCATAGGTACGCTTTATGAGGAGGTTCAAGGCCGCACCTGTATCGACGGGATTCTTGGCAACATTGCTGCGGTTAATTGGTATCTTGACGAAGAACCGCAAGTTCCTGGTTGAAAGCTCTGTCTTCAAGTGATCTTCAAGGCCGAACGTGATCGAGACTTCATGCCACCGCATCTTCATTCTAACAGAAATGGCACTGAGCACCTCTCGCTCGTACTTCTTGTATTGGATTTTAGATGAAACCGCAGTACTTTCACTGAATATCATGTTAACTTCAGAGAATTCTTCTTCATCTTGCTCCTCGACCCTCCGACGGCTCCTAGCCGGAGCCTCGGGTCGAGGTGTTGCCGGAGGTTTTGGAATACCTTTTTTTTATCAATGTAATAAGTGCAATCAGTGAAGTTATGAAACCTAGACCGATGAATCAGGCACCACTTTTGTGCATCTTCGGGTCTGTCGAAGGGTCGCTTCTTCTTTTCATGACATTAACTACTTTCTTTTTTAGCGACATTGAGCTCCTGATCATCAATTTTTTGCGAGAGCTCTTAGTCTTGGCTTCTCTCGTAATCCGAGCTCGAGCTTCTGATGCCTTGATGCAGGTTTCGACGATTGATAAGAGATGACCCACTATTGTGGTTCTTCGATGGCTAACTATTCTGCAATGTACACATCAAATACTCCTTCTCTGAAGGCTATAATGAAGGCTATAATGACCTCCAGATCTTCAATATGAGGAATAGAATTCCTCTTCTGACTGAATCCCTTCACATACTCCCGAAGACTCTCATCGGGTGATGATTCAAAGGGTTTTTGTTGTCGAGGGCCTTTCAAAGGTGCCCTAGAAATTCTCGATGAAGGTCGTATAGAGCCAATCCTAAGTCTTGAATGTGGACTCAGAAAGATTTACCAGCCACGATCGGGCTGATCTTGACAGAGTAATAGGCAAGTAATTAGCTTTTACTCTATTATCTCCCCTAGCGGCTTCTATAACCGTAGAGTAAACCTGAAGGAATTCTTCAAAATTTGATGATCCGTTATACTTCTTAATCGAGCTTGACTTGAATTTCTCAGGCCACTGAACTTGACAAAGACTTATAGCAAGAACCTTAAATGAGCTCCGGCTCGATCGAGCCTGATGACGAGCACCTTCAGCTGCCTCTCTATGACGCTTGTTGGCATCAATGTCATTGCGCGTGTCATGTCTGCGCAGGTGTTCACCAGATTGACCCCTTTGACTTCGTTGCCTGTCGAGGCTATACAGTAAATCTTCGACAGAGAGATGGTGTCCCTGTCGGGGAGATGTGGCTGAAGCAGAGAGTGCTCTTCGAGAGGATATACCTCCATGAGAATTGCCACGGCGTGAAGCCTTAGCCTGGTTTTGACCTGACAGCGTAGCATGGCCTATGCGACCCGCAATCTCTAATCTTTGCTAGACCAGTGGCGCTACGGGCGAAACGTCAGCTACCAAATGCTGCATGCACTCTAGAATTATTTGGAGATGAATAGCTTCAAAATCAGTTTGTAGATTTCTTACAGGGAGACCCGACAAGTTGGTCATGTGTGCACTAGAACCGATGGTGGGAAGATTACTCGATGACCCAGCAAAAGGTGCTGGATCATTCCTCCCGGCCACATTGATCTGTCGCATCTCAATGTTGCGATTCCACTCCAGATACCCCATTCTTGAGGAATAATCCTCATCGGAGCTGAAATCATTGTCGGTGCAGTCGTTGTCGTTGTTGCTACTGGAATTGTAGCATTCCAGCCTCAGCCCAAGGAACTTGCCATTGACAAGGTTAAGAATCATCTTAGATTGGGTTGGTAGCTGCTCTAATTGATCCTTTGAAGTACAAACAGATGGTCGGGACCAGAGTGGAACACTTGAAATCTCAATCGTGGTAGACATCTCAAACGAGATCTGAGAAAAAGCTTCTAGGAACTCCGAACGATGGGGCAAAGAACCTTCTTCGTCGGCGACAAAAACCAATGTTCTGAAACAGAACGTGGTGCCAGCTGAGAACACGAGGTTTCTTGTGGAAGCTATGGATGAAAGTTGGACTAACTTCACCTCACACTCCCCTTCCCGCACGCCTCTATCGACGACTGAAATACGAGTTCGAGAGATCGACAGATATTGTGAATAGGGTCGAATATGAGTATTGTGAAGCTAATTACGAAGAGGACTAACACGAGTGGTTTAGACTAGTTTGGACCTCTCGAAGGATAGATATTGTGAATAGGGTCGAATGTGAGTATTGTGAAGCTAATTACGAAGAAGACTAACACGAGTGGTTTAAACTGGTTCGGACCTCTCGAAGGATAACAAACCTACATCCAGTGAGTGTATATTTTTTCTTACTCTGAAAACAGATGTCTTACCCTGTCGAGCAGGTTACATATTTATAGTAGGGACGCGCCTCCCGTGGTAACGATAATTATCACATCATAACACTGATAACGTCTATTTCTAATTACAACGAGTGTGGCTATTAAACGTAACGGCCCTTTAATTGGTGTTAACTTCCTGTCAATCAATCGTGCTTCAAATGATGCGTGATGCGTCGTGGGGTTATGGGTAGCCGTTCCACATATGACTTTTTGTATTTGTGCCAACGCCCACGAACGTTTTCGGTAAATCTTTGGTTCGGTCCACGCCCGTTCGGGAGGCGAAAATTGAAGCATCGACAGTAGCACTCTGCCCCTTTTAAAAAAAACACACAATTATTTGATCCAACTTTGTTCCATTCATCTAGCTGAGTTACTGTATATTTAGGGAGTTTGTTTATATAGATCATTGTATATCAAATAGCTACACTTCGTATTAAGTTATTTTTAAAATGAAATGAAACAATATTATTCTCCGTGCTGTATTGCCTGACCGCCTCCAAGTCTATCGCTTGGCCTTGTCTTCTTCATGCTTCTTATTTAAATCCACACGTTTAGTTTATGATCCAGCAAGCAACTTCTACACCAGAGACCAAATCTCTACACTCCATACAAATATACGTATTCTAAAATTGATAATTATTGTGCCTTCCAGCTGCAGAGAGGACAGGACGAACCGCACATACGTCTGCTTCAGATCGTGTACTCTCGCTGGAGTATATTTAATTGAAAATGTGTAGATGAAAAGCCATTTCGCGTCCTCATGCATGAATGCAAGCATGGACCATCCAGCTATATGGCTTCTTCTTGCTTTGAGACCATATTTCTATGATTTTTTTTTTGTATATTTCTATGGGCATCTATCGAGTCAGACTCCACTGTTTTTTCTGACCTGTGTTTATTTTTAGTTGAGTTGTGTGCTTGGTTAGGGTCAGCTTTGCATGCCTGATGAATGCCAACGATAGCCTTTTCCCCTTGACTTTGAAAACGAAACCGTTCAGAACGAAACAGGGGCTGTATGCAATGAGTCAATAAGCAGTATTGGTACAAACTTAGAAATACTGTATACCATGATAATGTGATATCGGTCAGCTACTATACACTTCCTAACTTCTAGCAGGACCTCACCACAGTAGTGTGCTAATAATACAGTTTTTTTTTTAAAAAAAAACATCAGTAGGTAGTAGAATAATCGATTAGTTAAGCATGATTGACTAGATTGACTTCAAAACAAGGGATGTATTCACCGAGATACTGCTAGTTTGACAAAAAGCCGGACAGATGGCAGCAGTGAATATGATCCATGTTCTTCCATCATCTTCATCGAACCGCCAACACGGCACATTGCTCTCGGCTGAGCCAGCACAATTGTTTGTTTATATACTCCGATGTAAAGGTTTCAAAGCTCAAACAAATATCACGATACTACGTACTCCTGTGATACTAGAATAAGGTTGAGTCAACCAAGGCTAAACTACGAAGGTAGTCCATGTCAGTATCCATTAGAAAATGAGAAAATTCTTTCTATGGTCTCAAAAATTTCACCACTTCCTTCTATGGCCTCTTTGAAATAAACTTTCCTCATAGAACAAAATTTGGGTTTTCATTCCTTTTATAGCCCTTCCACCCACTCTGTTAGTTTTCTCCGTTAACCTGCCATACCCCCCATCAAGCCAAAAGATCTTTTTTACCCTCCTCTTATCTTCCTCACACTCCCCTTCCCAAGGGCGCGTCGTGCAGGAGGCCAAGAGCGCCGGTCAAGGGCGCGCAGGGTAGGAGGCCGAGAGCGCCGGTTCGGGCACCTTCGTGCAGGACACTGCCTCCCAGGTTGCCTCTGGCCAGGCTAGGACTGAATGGCTTCAAGGGTGAGTTTTAGTCACTTTTGTTGAAACAGACTAGATCATAGGGAAATTTTCACTTAAATTTTGCTTGCATTTTGTTTATGATACTCTTTGTTTATTTTCTTGTTATTCAATAATAGGTTAGATCCTAATTCAAGTTTCTTGTTGAAAATTAAATTGGTGGGCAATCGTAAGAAGGCTAGAAGAGATGTCAAATGTTTTAGCTTTGAGATGGTTATGGCTGGTAGGTTTAAAACTGAATGGTTTAAAGGCAATAGTGAGAGTAAAAAGAAAAAAGGCCAGCACCTATGCCCTATTTGTGAGGAGTATGGACATCATTGGCATAATTGTAAGAGGGGCAACTCGAAAGACATTGTTGCCATGAAAGCTTTAAGATAATAATGTGTCTACTCTTTCTCTATTTTTTTTGTTTGTTTTCTCTTAACAACACATTAGTGACTTTCTTATTGTAATTGTAGAGAAACACCAAAGAAGAGGGCAAAGAAAGTCAAATCTATTCAAAGTTCTATTATGCCTTTGGGGAAGATGCACCGGCAACATCCATATCTTTTCCATCAAGGTTTTCTTGCAATTTATTACTAGCTCTTATGTTTACTTCACAATTTTCATGTATTCTAAATTTCAACTTTCTCACCATAGTCAAACACTGGAAATAACATCTAAGAAAAAGATAAAACAAGCTGATTCTATTCTTGAAGCATCTGATAGGTAATTTCATCTCAATTGCTCTTTTTATTACTACAATTTCATGTTTCTCATGGATGACAACTTGGTTTGAAAAAATATATATTATTTTGCAATTTCAGACAATCCTTAGAGATTTCAAGTAACAAAAAGGGAAAGGGAAAACATAACAATTCCAACTCTGGAGGGTCAAAAAGGTATTCATATTGTATTTTTAGAAAATAGCTCATTGTTCTCATTTCTGTTTTGTCCAAGCTGGTTGTTGTCACATGTGCTGATTTATAGGTCAAGAAGTGGCTCCAATCAGCTCGATGCTATGACCATTGAGAATCCATCTCAAATAGATTAACCGGTGAAGGCTAAGGTGAAAAGGAAGGTCAAACCGATGAAGAAAGATGCTGTCCACAATCAAAAAGTCCCACTAGATAGCCCCACAATGTGTACAAGAATCAAAATAGAATATCCTACAAGTCCTGCAATGAGTACAAGGAGCAAAAGAAGGCTCGGCCTTTAATTTCTCTTGTGTAATGTATGGCAAATTGACTTGGTGTATGTGAATGTGCAGTCGTGAATGCCCAGTTGTGAATGTGCAGTGTATGAACTGCCACTTTTGTGAATTCCTATGTGAATTGAAATTATATGTATGAACTGTCATTTATGTGAATTCCATCCAAATATTATCGCTTGGTGATTATTTTCTTCTTGTTGTTTAATTCCTTTTCATTTTATTTTAAATATAAATATTGACATATTCTTGGGCGTTATATCATATTTGTGTAATTTATTGGCCTTGTTACGAGATGTACAAAATTTACAAGTCACTAGAACAATATTATTGAGAGAATTACAATAGGGTAAACTGGGAATTTTAACCCTTCATCTAACACCGTGGAAAATATGGTCTGAATGGATGAAAAGGCCATAAAAAGAATGAAAACCAAAATTTTGTCCTTTGAGGAAAGTTCATTTCAAAAAAGGCCATGGAAGGAAGTGGTGAATTTTCTCTTCGAAAATTTTGAAAAGTATTTTGAAAATTTGAAATGCGATCGGTAGAGACGACAGTCCAAGCCCAATAAAGCCCAGTTTATGTAAGGGTGAAAGAAGCCCAGCCCATGTATTTTCTACTGCCTAGGCTAAATCCCAAAGATTCTCTTCCGTACCGAACGGGCTAGACCAGTAGTCTATTGTTTGGGCCTCCGCTTCCAGGAGAACCTGTCCTCGGCCTATCAGCCAAATTGGGCTAACGAAGAACACACTATTGCTACACTGCCCACACTGGAGTCGGAGTTGAGCAGTTGACTACCGGAGGCGGAGGCCGGAGGGGGCGATCGCCATCGGCGGCGATGGCGGTCGGAGGGAGGGATGGCGAGTCAAGGTGGGTTCACGCGGTGATGGTGGGAACACAGCTCATCAACGCCGGGTACCACGTCATCGCGAAGCTTGCGCTCAACGTCGGAGTCAACCGCTTCGTTTTCTGCGTCTTGCGCGACGTCCTCACCCTCGCTGTCCTCGCGCCCCTCGCCTTCTTGGAACACCGTGGCTCGCACGCCAAGGCGCTTCCACCTCTCACTCGACGCCGCCTCGCCTCTTTCTTCTTCCTCGGGCTAACAGGCTAAGGTACTAAGCTCAGTCATCTGGGATTTGGATTTTGGAGCACCAATGCTGCTGGAGTGGCCTGTGAAGTTTATGCTTTGACGCCTTTGCGTGTTTGCAATGCAGCATATTTTTCAACCAGCTATTGTTCTTGCTGGGCCTCAGTTACACCAACCCCACGTATGCCGCCGCCATCCAGCCGTCCATCCCTATCTTCACCTTCATCGTAGCCGTGATCATGAGGTCCGTCTCCCTTTTCACTCATAGCAATGCACTTCCTCTTCACGCGTTTCAATTTGCCACGGATTTGAACTCCTGGCGTGATTCAGGACTGAAACAGTGAGCCTGGTCTCTAATGAGGGCCGGGCCAAGATTGCTGGCACAATCGTCTGTGTCCTTGGTGCTGTCCTCATGGTGCTGTAACGGGGAGCTCGAGCTTGATAGTCACGGTGTCACGCCAGCCCTGTCAAAGCCTGAACCAGCCAGGCCGTTTGGGCTGCAAAAGTGGCACGTTGGAGTACTATGCTTGATAGGAAGCAGTCTCTGTATGGCCATTTATTTAGCTTTTCAGGTATTTCCCATTTTCTGGCTTATACCCTGTTTTGAATTTGTATTTCAATGTTTATCTCAATTAGTACTCTTGAAAAGTTTTTAAATTCTGATCAAGCATAGGTGCAGCTGCAGCAAAAGTTCAGTGAGCCTCAGTACATCAAGTCAGTAATTTAAGATGGCCCAAGAACATTCTGCGTCCTGCTTGAATTTAGGGATTGCTCAAATTTCAAGTGTACAGTTCACATTTGAACTAAATGCTAAGGATCCAAATCCCCTGTAGTCAAATAGGTCTCAAACTTAAAACATTTCCTCGTTGCTTCTCCCCGTCATCTTTTAGAAATAAAATTGCAATACATAGATTGGCAAATTTCGCTTAGAAAGAAGACATCCTATATTCGTGTGGGCAACTGGCCATTGCAGCATTCAAGATTGGATTTGAAAATTTCAAATGATTTACCAAGGCTATGCAAGCTACCTTTTGTTGTGGGATGAAAATGACTAACTTTTATGTCTGTATTTAAACCTAAATTTTTATATCTTGCCTTTGGGTACGATGAAACTCATGCTAGGATGTCAATGAGGTAGAATTCCTTTCTTTACAAGTGTAGTGAAGTAGAATTCATTGTGATGGTATATTTCTTGTTTGATATTTATCATGTCCACTATTTCTATAATGTTATTTCAGGCTCCAATTTTGAATAAGTATCCCTCGAGCTTGTCACTGACAGCATACTCCTACTTTTTTGGGGCTATTCTGATGGTCATTTCCGGAGTTTTTGCATCCAATGACAAAGATGACTGGATTTTGACTCAATCTGAGTTTGCTGCTGTTTTGTATGCTGTAAGTTTTGCATTAAGTCTATTGTTCCCATTTGTACTTAACTATGGCATGTTTTAATTTGCATTGCTTGCAGTCTTACATCATCACATATATATATGCCACTATATGTATTTGATGCTTTTTCAGGTGGTGCGGATGCAGGGCATTGAATTGCATCGCACAGAACCATGAGTATATTTCACGTGTAAAGTTTATTCACCAACTCAATTTTTCACTCCCACATTCCATGGAATTATTTCATCTGCTCTCAATACATTTTTATTAACATGGTCCAACAAACTTCTGGGTCCTGCAATGGTGGCACTGTATATTCCTCTACAGCCAGTGTTCTCTGCTCTGTTGTCAATGCTCTTGCTGGGAAGCGCAGTATTCATGGGAAGGTAAGAACAAGTTTGTTGCTTTGATATTTTATTTCACTATAAAGTTTTTTCTAATGTCCAAAGGTATTATTCGGTACACTCACCGATAATAAAATGTTGTTATTCATGTCCTGCTCCTGCTCTAAAATTCTTTTTCTAGCAATACGTTTTCTGGTTCTGCTATCTGAATCTGAAGCGTATTATGCCTTGTTGCTTGCAGTATTATTGGTGGGCTTCTAATCATCTCCGGTTTGTACCTTGTCACTTGGGCCTGACATAGAGAACAGCTTATCGTCTCTAGACCGTCTTATGTAAATTGCGCATCAGAATCTTGGGACGGTGCTCCTCATCATCAAGCTGTAAAGAGTGGAAACTTGATCTCGGATTCCTTTATCTCTTTCTAGATTGTGGAATGTGGCATCTTGACGTTTTTACAAGCTATTGACTTGGGTTTATGAGTGTATCAAATTCCAACATCTTACTGTACTTTGTTAAGGTCAACTCAAATCGCTCAGCTGTGCAAGCCTGACGAATGCCAATGTTAGCTTTTTCTCCTTGACTTTGAAAATGAACGTTCAGACGAAACAGGAGCTGTATGCAATTAGCCAATAAGCAGTATATGTACAAACATAGAAATACTGAAGTTTTTTTTTAAAAAATAATAGGTAGTAGAATAATTGATTAGTTAAGCATGATTAACTAGAATGCCTTCAAAACTAGGGATGGTTTATTAACCGAAATATTGCTAGTTTGACAAAAAGCCGGACAGGTGGATGCAGTGAACATGATCCACGTTTTCCATCATCTCCATAAAACCGTCAACTCGATACTGCATATAGCTCTTGGCTGAGTCAGCACAATCGTTTGTTTATATACACCAACGTAAAGCTTTCAAACCTCAAAATAATGTCGCGATACTAGTATCTCTCCAGTCTCATAAGTTTTGAGGTTTTCGAAAATGACACGGTCTTCAAAATATAATTTTGACTTCTATTTTTTTATAATTTTTTATTTAAAAATAGTATATGTATATTTTTATGAAAGAGTTTTTTTAAGACAAATCTATTCATATAGTTTTTACTTTTCAAACTAAACCAATTTAAAATTATTTATGATTTATTTTTTTAATATTTGACCCAAATATTTTTTAAAATGTAAAAAATTATGGCACTGGAGGGAATAAGAGTTTGATAGAGTGAGGCTCTGGAGTCAACCAAGGTTAAATTAGTATTCGTACGAAGGTAGTCCATGTTATCCAACAGAAAAATTTTAAAATATGAAATGCGATCGGTATAGACAAGAATCCAACGCCCATAAAGCCCAATTTAAGTGAGGGTGAAAGAAGCCCAGCCCATTTATTTTCAGCTGCGTAGGCTGAATCCCAGAGTCCCCTCGGTCCTGAACAGGCTATTCTATTGTTTGGGCCTCCGCTTCGAGGAGAACCTGCCCTCGGCCTGCCAGACAAATTGGGCTAACGAAGAAAATGCCATTGCTACAGTAGAATCGGAGTTGACTACCGGAGGCGGAGATCAGCATCGGCGGCGATGGCGGTCGGAGGGCGGGATGGCGAGTCTCGGGGGGGCTCACGCGGCGATAATGGGATCGCAGCTCATCAACGCCGGGTACCACGTCATCGCGAAGCTTGCGCTCAACGTCGGAGTCAACCGCGTCGTCTTCTGCGTCTTGCGCGACGTACTCGCCCTCGCCGTCCTCGCGCCCTTCGCCTTCTTCGAACACCGTGGCTCGCGCGCCAAGGCGCTTCCGCCTATCACACGGCGCCTCCTCGGCTCTTTCTTCATCCTTGGACTAACAGGGTAAGCTACTAAGCTCAGTCATATTGGATTTTGGAGCACCAATGCTGCATTGGTTTGTGAAGTATGACGCCTTTGCGTGTTTGCAATGCAGCATATTTGGCAACCAGCTGCTGTTCTTGCTCGGCCTCAGCTACACCAACCCCACCTACGCCGCCGCCATCCAGCCGTCCATCCCTGTCCTCACCTTCATCGTAGCCGTGATCATGGGGTCCGTCTCCTTTTCACTCAGCAATGCACTTCCCTTTACGCTTCTATTTGCCACATATTTTAACTTTTGGCGTGATTCAGGACTGAAACAGTGAGCCTGGTCTCTACTGAGGGCCGGGCCAAGATTGGTGGCACAATCATCTGTGTGCTCGGTGCTGTCCTCATGGTGCTGTACAGAGGGCCAGCATTGTTTGGTAACGGGGAGCTTGAGATTGATGGTCACGGTGTCATGCCAACCCTGTCAAAGCCTGAACCAGCCGTGCTGTTTGGGCTGCAAAAGTGGCACATTGGAGTGCTATGCTTGATAGGGAACTGTCTCTGTATGGCCATTTATTTAGCTTTTCAGGTACTACCGTTTTCTGGCTGATATCCTCTTTAACTCTTTTGGTTATGTACTTCAATATTTATCTCGATTAATACGTTTGAAAACATTTTAATTTCTGATCAAGCATACGTGCAGCTGCAGCACTAGTTCAGCGAGCATCAATACGTCAGTTCAGTAATTCAAGAAGGCCCAAGAACATTTTGCCTCCTGCTTGAATTTAGGGATGGCTCAAATTTCTAGTATCTAGTTCATATTTTATTTGAACTAAATGCAAGGATCCAAATCCTCTGTAGTCAAATAGGTCTCAGCCTTAAATCATTTCCTCGTTGCTTTTCCTGTGATCTTCTAGAAATAGAATCGTAACACATAGATTGGCTCATTTCTTTTAGAAAGAAGACATCCTATATATCGTTTGGCCAACTGGCCATTGCAGCATTCAAGCTTGGATTTGAAAAGTTAAGATGATTTACCAAAGCTATGCAAGCTACCTTTTGTTGTAAGATGAAAATAATATTCTTGGACTAATTTTATGTTTGCATTCAAATCTAAATTTTATATCTTGCCTTTGGGTACAGTGAAATATGCTGGGGTATCAATGAAGTATAATTCTTTTTTATATATATTTTAGAAGTGTGGTGAAGTAGAATTCATTATGTTGGTATCTTTCTTGTTTGATGTTTATCATGTTCACTGTTTCTATAATGTTATTTCAGGCTTCAGTTTTGAAGAAGTATCCTTCCAGCTTGTCACTGACAGCATACTCATACTTTTTTGGGGCTATTCTGATGGTAGTTTCTGGAGTTTTTGCAACAAATGACAAAGATGACTGGATTTTGAGTCAATCTGAGCTTGCCACTGTTGTGTATGCTGTAAGATTTGCATTAGGTTACTGTTCCCAGATGTACTTACTGTGGCATGTTGCAATTCGTATTGCTTGCATTCTTACACCATCACAAATACATGCCACTATATGTATTTGATGGTTTTTCAGGTGGTGCTGATCGCGTTGATCGAATTGCATCGCATGGAACCATGAAGTTATAATTTTTTTCTCCCACATTCCAGGGACTTATTTCATCTGCTGTCAATACATTTCTCTTAACGTGGTCCAACAAACTTCTGGGTCCTGCAATGGTGGCACTGTATATTCCTCTTCAGCCCGTGCTCTCTTCTCTGTTGTCAATGCTCTGTCTGGGAAGCGCAGTATACATGGGAAGGTAAGAATAAGTTTGTCACTTCGATCTTTGCTTCACTATAAAGTCCTTTCTAATGCCCAAATGTACTGTTAGATAGACTCACCGATAGTACCAGAGGTGGACCTAGCACTAGGTGCCACTAGGGCCATGGCCTTAGTCTTAGTTCTTGATTACAGTGGAGAGATTATAATTTTTCTATAATCTAGAACAATTAGCACTAATTCTCAGTGTAATAGCGCTAGTATTCTTCCTTGTTTTAGGTTTGCCCCTGGATAGTAATATGTTCATGTCCTGCTCCTGCTCTAAAATTCTTTTTCTAGCAATAACATTTCTGGTTCTGCTCTCTGAAATCTGAAGTGTATTATGCCTTGTTGGTTGCAGTATTATTGGTGGGCTTCTAATCATCTCCGGTTTATACCTTGTCACTTGGGCCCGACACAGAGAAAAGCTGATGGGCTCTGGACCATCTTATTTAAATTGCGCATCAGAATCTTGGGACAGTGCTCCTCAAGCCTAAAGAGTGGAAGCTTGGTCTCGGATTCCTTTATATCTCTTTCTAGATTATGGAATGTGGCGTCTTGACATTTGACAAGCTGTTAACTAGGGTTTATAAGTGTAGCAATTTCACAGGTACAGAGTTCAAGGGAAGCAAAGCCTAAGGGAGCACCCTTTAACAGACGCACACCATGAACGCCCCAACAGAAACTAGGCATTATCTACTCCTTCCTGGTGATGTCTTCCTGTTGCCAACTCGTATAGCTGCATTTCCTGCTTGATCAGCTGAACGAGTTGTTTGGGTGTTAGCTCCTGTTGTTGGAAAATCCTCGGTAGTATTTCTCTCCTTCCAAATGTTCCAAAAGCACGCAGATAACTGAACCAGCAATATGTTTCACCTGAGCTGCCTGCCAATTTTTCAGAAAGTTCCGCCACCATTTCAGTGTTCTTCCCCGTGCGTTCTGTGAAACAAATACTTGCTTGCCCTCGGTAGTAGATTGATTTCATGCCAGACTTGTTTAGCATAGCAGCACTCGATCGAAATGCGCTCTGTAGTTTCGTGCACTTGCTCGCACAGGGGGACATGTTGGGTTGCATACTTGCATGTCAGTTGCGCTTCAAGAGGGTGTCCGCTGTGAGGGATTTTGGGTTGGGCAATTTTCTGCTGGTCGACCACGACCAAGCACCTTCAGGCTTCAGGCCAGCGTGCGCAACGGCGTCTTTAGCATTTCCGTGAGTCACACACAAAAGCCACACACAAAAAAAGAAGAAGATATCGATTGCTTCCTACAGTTCGCTGCCCATATTAT
Source organism: Zoysia pacifica (assembly GCA_001602315.1). Classification (NCBI taxonomy): domain Eukaryota; kingdom Viridiplantae; phylum Streptophyta; class Magnoliopsida; order Poales; family Poaceae; genus Zoysia; species Zoysia pacifica. The sequence continues at coordinate 82,282 of BCLH01000279.1, forward strand.
CTTATACTAGGTCGGTGGCAAAACACACGGTTGTGACGATTGTTCTTCGTTGCCGGTGGCCTTCTCTGTAAGTACACCGACAATCTGTCCATATCCGCTCGGCCCGGCCGCGCGCTCCGCGGACAACACGCGGCGCAACACCACTGACAGTTACGCAGCGCCGCCGCGCGCACTTGGCTCGGCATCCACGTAGGCACCGACCACATGACACGTCAAGCTCCACCGACAACTCGCGGCGCGAATGTAACGAAACGTCATCACGGCCACCACGTCGCACATACGATGACTTGTTTAGCAAGAAACCGCGCCCCCTGTGGTCTCTCCTTATTGTAAGCATAATTGGTATTATTGGATAATACTACACCCTTCATGAAATTACTGTCACTGTAATAATGAATTAAATTTATTGTACTGGTGATAATAATTTTAAAATAGGTCGGAACTGTAGTATTAGCTGATGACGCGAGATGTTTGTTCAATAAAAATCCGTGCATTGTACCAGTTCCGTAGTCAACGGAAGGAATTATTGAGTCGTACAAATACCTATCCGTGGTTAAGGATTTTAACTACAGATAGAGTGGCTTCGGGGTGGGCCAACAGGGAAAAACTGAAACCCAAGGACAGGAATAATGCCCGCGGGGACACGAATGGGAGAAGAGCCTCGGAGAGAAGGAAAAGAAAAAAGAAAAAGGGCGAACGCTCGGACGGGAGGACGCGCCTGGCGCCTGGCGCGCCCGCTCCCACGGTCCCACCCGTCCGCGCGAGCCTATAAAGAGCACGCCCCCCCCCCCCCCCCCCCCCCCCCCCCCCCCCCCCCCCCCCCCCCCCCCCCCCCTGCCCACAATCTCGTATTGTCGCAAGGGCGCGAGCGGAGTTCCCAGCCTGTCTGGCCCCGTCAACGTGATAAGCTCCATCGGCTGTGAACAAGGTTCCGGCTCGGGTTGATCATGGCGGAGATGGCAAGATTCGGTTACGGAGCCTTTTCGGAGATTGGCGTTCCGGGGATGGAAGGGCCAGGAGGCGCGATGCTGAGAGGTCAGGCGTCGCCTGGCGCAAGGCGGAATGCGGTCCGGTGGTCTTCCGTGCAGGCCACGATAAACCGGACGGTGAGTTTTTTTTTTTTTTTTTTGATGGAGATATGAGATGTTCTTGGTTGACTTATGCCTGTTTGTTTTCGTTTTTGAGTGAAACCGCCTTCAGAAAGTTTCTCATTCTCATAGAAATAAGCAAAGTGTTTAGGTGGGATTCTCTATATTGCTTCAACGGAGAAGCCCGATACAAACGGAAACAAATAGAGTCTTAGTTTTTTTTTTTTTTTTGAGACACACATATAGGGTCTTAGTTGTATATGCTTTAGTTGACTTAAATCTGAGGTTCTCTGTTGCTTTAAAGTAGTTTTATTACAGTATGAAACTGCGCTCTGAATTAAACTTGATAGACAAGCTTAAAAACTTTGCATTGGGCGGCTAATAAGCAGATTGTTGAACGGGGCAAAATTAAGGGACTAAAACTCCAGGATATTCTGATTCCTCAATTTGTAGGGCACGTGCTTGTGCATGTGCATCGCTCTAGTAGTAGCAACAGTTTATCATGTGCAGATGTTTATCTGGTTGCAACTTAGAATACTCCTTACAACATATGATCATGATGTATGTCTGACATGTATTTCGTTGTTAGCCAAAATATTTAAAGAAATTGTGAAATGCTCTTCCTCCTCCTTCGCCTTAATATAACGAGAAGAAAAAGACTTTATCAGTAGAACTTGGTATTAATATTGTGATATTTACTTGGAACTGTGAGCCCTGTACTGAATTGTTTGTGCTGTTCGATCACCAGAGTAAATGGCTGGTGATTGCTGGTTTTTGTTCAGCAGCTCTTTGGAAGCGTGATGTTGAAATCATGTGGCTTTTCCTCGGTGCGATTGCCAACAGACTACTTTCAAAAATTCTCAAGAAGACGGTCAACCAGGAGAGACCCACACCGGGGTTACGGTCTGATCCTGGGATGCCGTCATCCCATGCACAGACCATATTCTACGCTGCGACAATCCTACTTTTCTCATGTAAGTCGTCCTAAATCTGATCATGATGCATAAGGATTTTTAAAATTAATCTCTTAGCATGACTTGTCATCTTAATTTGCATTTCCTTTTGCAATGCAGTGTTCTGCGGTCTCGGAAAAAATTATCTGACAATGTATCTTTTGCCTGCAATAATTGTAGTGGCGGCCACCTATCTTGTAAGGATACTGCTTGCTTCTCTTTCTCATAGCTAGTAATTTGAAGCTGTTGACTGCAATCTAACTATCATTCTGTTCAATTGCAGTCGTGCTTGCGGGTCTCACAGGGTCTTCATACGCTGAATCAGGTTATCGTCGGAGCTGCTGTAGGATACGCCTTCGGTGCTCTATGGATTGTGCTCTGGCATTCGCTCGTGCAGAACGCACTCCCTACTTCACCGTTGCTCCAGAAAGCAGTCGTCCTGGGATCAGCAGTATTTTGCGTTGGCTATATCATTCATCACTGGCTCAACGATAAGTAGGGGTATGACCTCGGATGATCACAATAATGGAAGTTATTCTGAAGCGTTTCGTCTGTTGCCGTGAAAGACTATTGTATGCAGAAATTGTATTTGTTAGTTGCTTCCAATGTGTATTCTGTTATGTAAAAAGTATGGTCCTAGATCGCATTCATTGTAACTATTGTGTTGTAAAATAATGATTGAATAAAATATTAGTTGGAAATCGTATGCCTGTTATCCAAAAAAAATATTAGTTGGAAATCAGTTGAATTGACTAACGATCGTTATTTAAGAATCCTCTACATTACTGAACTAAATTTAACATACATAATCATTACTGCAGACCTGCAGCATAGTTAATTTTGTTCTCTATAAAATGCAAAGAGTAGAGGACCGGGACCCCGATCCCTCTGCGTACTGCGTAGCCGGTAGCCCCTGGCCGCAATCCCTCACCCGCTGAACACCGAACTACCGAAGCTTGCCAGCTCCAATCAACCAACCACCGCCAGTCAGCCATTTCCCTATAGCAATTCCCGTCGAACACACCTGCCAGAAAGTACGACAATCCATCCACCCCACGCATTTCTGAAATCCGCTCCGCCCCAACCATCCGAGATGCTCCCTTCCTCCTCTAAGAAAGCTCCAGCCGAATCGTCGCGCTGGTCGCCGCGCCAGGAATCATGTCCTGCTTGCTGCTTCCAGCTTCGTGTCCTCACCCTTGTTTGATCACCTCCGTGAGTCGGCCGCATTCGTCCCCGTGCGTTCTGTGAAACAAATGCTTGTTTGCTCTCCAGTACGTAGATTGATTTCATGACAGACATGTTTAGCATAGCAGCACTCGATCGAAATGCGCTCTATAGTTTCCTGCACTTGCTTGCACAGGGGACATGTTGGGTTGCACAGCCTGTTGCGCTTCACGAGGTTGTCGATCTGCTGTGAGGGATTTTGGGTCGACAATTTTCTGCTGGCCGACCACCACCAAGCACTTGCCTCCAGGCGTGCGTAACGTCGTGCTTTTGCGTCTCCGTGAGTCCCATATCAAAACCCACAAAGAAAAGATATCGATTGCTTCCGCCAGTTCGCTGCCCCAGATTATTAATTTTATCCGTCATAGCTCCGCGGCATCCACCACGTTGGTTGTTCTTCTTCACAGGTGGCCTTCTCCGCAAAGTCCACTGTCCATCTGATCAGGGTTTCAAAGACCGCTACGGTGTCAGTTTTTGAAACCGTAAAAAACTAAACGGTTAATCATTAAAATCGAACAGTTTAACTTTTTTGCTACAATGTTAGTTACGGTTTTCAAGCGAAAATCGATCGATTTACTAAACCGCACCGTAGCGATAAAGCTAAAAATCACGATTTTCGCAGAGTTTACGGCGGTCTTTGAAACCTGCATCTGACCGTATGCGCTCGGCACGGCGGCGCGCTCCGCGTAGAACCCGCGGCGCCACAGCGCCGAAACGTCGCCACGCCTCCTTGGCTCGGCATCCACCTGTCTACCCTTTAGCCGCCCTTGAGCGTGATCTGCAGCCGCCACGTTGCACCTAAGATGACATGGCACGCTCCACCGGCACCAATATGCTGCGAGTGTTCTTGGCTTGCAAGACACCATGCCCCCTGATGGTCTCTTCTTATTGTAAGCATAGTTTGGCGTATTATTGGGATCATACTCCCTCTTTTACGAAATAATAAATCTAATTTATTGTCTGAATGATAATAATTTTAAAACAGGCGGTAGTGTATCTCTTCTCTACTCTTAAAAAGCACAGTTTTTTTTCTACATATACACGGTAAAATATTCTCAATAGAGATATATTAAACCACATACACATAAAAAATATACTTAAAATTATCACTTTTTATAAATCTGACGAATAAAATCTCTCCACTTACGCCTCTTACAAATCCCGTGGACGAGCTCTTTCAAATCTCCCAACTCTTAAGTCCATAAAAATCATTATTAGTTAACAAAATATAACCACTTAAAACAAATATACAAAATTCAAAAAAAGTTGTTGAAAGCAAAACAAATTCGTTGGCAACTTCGGAGCACGCTTGTGCGACTGTTGAATTTTTTTTCCCTCCGGGATTATCGGCGACCAGGGGTGCTCACTGCCATGCAGAGATCTCACACGTTTGGCTGGCATGCAAAGAGCAGTTTAATTAGCATTTCTCATTAATTAGCATAGTAACTGAACTAGGAAATGAAGCGGGATGGCACGGGGATTTAATAGCGACAGTTTCTACGCCATTGAATAGTAGAAATAAGGAAAAATATTTATGGTGAAGAATGAAAATTTTAAATTTAGTATTAAGATATTATTTTCCTAAATTAATATTTTTTAAAATTGTAATGTTAGCATGGATATCGAAAATATAATTAATAAGCAAATGTACTGCATGTGTCATGTTGATACTAAATTATATTTTATTTGAGGTAGCACAATATCTCAGATTTTAGCCAATATTCCCATTGTTGTCTCAAGCCTAATACCGAACATTTGAGAACATTGTTTTAATGTTGAACTGAGTTACCCTATGTAGTCTGACAGTGTACGATTGTAAGATACTACATGTTTTTTTTTTAAAATTTTTGTATTTTTAGTTGTTCTATAAATTATGATACACAAAGTTTGTTACTTACATAGAAAAAATAATTGTAGATTCTATTGCCACACTCTTATTATAACTATTTTATACTTTTCGCAGTTGGCATAAAGGTTAGGTCTATCACTATACTGGACCCAGAGCATATACTCAGCTGCTTTCATGACCTTAATTCAGCTATTTACCATATTCACAGATTATATTATCTTGTGAATAATTTGCACTTTATCATAGGAAAAAAAAACCTTACGTGACATAATGATATCTATGTTTGACGTCGATTATTGCCATCGTGTATTCCAA
>BCLH01000279.1:89392-102127 GCA_001602315.1 Zoysia pacifica
AAAAAAAAAAAAAGGCGTGAAGCCGCTTACCAGAAAGTCTCTCTTTTGTTTCCACGGAATAGCCCGTGACAAGCACAAACAAATACTACTAGGGTCATAGTTGGATATGCTTTAGTTGACTAAATCCGAGGTTCTCTGTTGCTTTAAAGTTGGTAAACAAGCTTAAAAATGTTGCATTGGGCGGCTAATAAACAGATTGCCAGACGGGACTAAAGCTCGAGGATATTCTGATTTCTCACTTTGTAGGGCACGTGCACGCGCATCACTCTAGTAACATTTTGCAATTTGGAATACTCCTTACAAAGAAATATTCATAGTAAGCATTTCATAGTAAGCAAAAATATTCAAAGAAATAGTGGGCTGCTCTTGCTCCTACTCTGCCTTAATATAACGAGAAAAAAACTTTTTCAGTAGAACTTGGTATATGAATATTGTGATATTTACTTGGAACTCTGAGCCCTGTACTGAAATGCTTATGCTGTTCACCAGAGTAAATGGCTGGTGGTTGCCGGTTTTTGTTCAGCAGCTCTTTGGAAGCATGATGTTGAAGTCATGTAGCTTTTCCTCGGTGCGATTGCCAACAGACTACTTTCAAAAATTCTCAAGAAGACGTTCAACCAGGAGAGACCCACACCGGGGTTACGGTCTGATCCTGGGATGCCGTCATCCCATGCACAGACCATATTCTACGCTGCGACAATCCTACTTTTCTCATGTAAGTCGTCCTAAATCTGATCATGATGCATAAGGATTTTTAAAATTAATCTCTTAGCATGACTTGTCGTCTTAATTTGCATTTCTTTTTTTTTAATGCAGTGTTCTACGGTCTCGGAAAAAATTATCTAACAATGTATCTTCTGCCTGCAATAATTGTGTTGGCGGCCACCTATCTTGTAAGGATAGTGCTTGCTTTTCCTTTTCTCATAGCTAGTAGTAATTTGAAGTCGTTGACTGCAACCTAACTACCGTTCCGTTCAATTGCAGTCATGGTTGCGGGTCTCACAGGGTCTTCATACGTTGAATCAGGTTATCGTCGGAGCTGTTGTAGGATATGCTTTCGGTGCTCTATGGATTGTGATCTGGCATTCGCTCGTCCAGGAGGCACTCCCTACTTCACAGTTGCTCCAGAATGCACTCATCCTTGGATCAGCAATATTTTGTGTTGGCTATATCATTCATCATTGGCTCAACGATAATTAGTGGTACGATCTCGGATGATCACAATAATGGAAGTTATTCTGAAGCGTTTCGTCGGTTGCCGTGAAAGACTATTGTATAAAGAGATGAATAGCAGAAATTGTATTTGTTAGTTGCTTCCAATGTGTATTCTGTTATGTAAAAAGTATGGTCCTAGCTAGATCGCATTCATTGTAACTATTGTGTTGTAAAATAATGATTGAATAAAATATTAGCTGGAAATCACTTGAATTGACTAACGATCTTTATTTAAGAACCATCCTGTGGTACTGTACGTAACTGCGAAGACTATCTCTTTAGACACCAATTGATGTTCACAAATTACATTAGCTAGTGTAAACCCGTAAGTTTGTCAAGGCTTAATAAAAAAGGCAGTGCTCCTCCCTAACTTTTGAAAAACAAAACCCTGTAAGGTTGGCCTAACAAAAATCAGCTTCTGAGACTACCCCCTCTGTTCTAATTTATAAACTGTTTTGAATCTAGGTATAAAAATTTAAAAAAAATGAATATGTTGAAAATGAGAAGAGAGATAAAGATGAAAAAATATTGAAAAGAAAGAAAGTGTATTAAAAAATAAAAACAAATTATAATTTAAAAAATCTGGAGGGGGACAGACTGATCTATAATGTAGACCGCAGAGAGTACTATTTAGCAGACATTGTAACTTAGCCAATGGTTAGTGTGTTAAAGTCCTCTACATTGCTGAATTAAATTTAACGTATATAAGCATTACTACAGACCCACAGAATAGTTAATTTTGTTGTCTATAAAATGCAAAGAGTAGAGGATCGGGACCAGGGTTTTGGAAATTGGTGTGGATGCTATTTTTAGTCGCCCAAAAGATCGATCGCTCAGCTGAATTTGCTACAATGTTAGATTCGATTTTTTATGGAAAACCGTTACTAATTTTATATCGAATCGGCGAAAATCACAAGAAAACAACCAATTTTCACTTGTTGCCAAAACGCTGACCGGGACCGGGATCCCTCTGCGTAGCCGGTAGCCCCTGGCCGCAATCCCTCACCCGCTGAACACCGAACTACCGAAGCTTGCCATCTCCAATCAATCAACCACAACCAGTCAGCCGTTTCCCTATCCCAATTCCCGTCGAACACACCTGCCAAAGTACGACAATCCATCCAACCCAAGCATTTCTCAAATCCGCTACGCCCCAACCATCCGAGATGCTCCCTTCCTCCTATAGGCAAGTTCCCGCCGCGTCATCCCGCCGGTCGCCGCGCCAAGAATCATGGCCTGCTTGCTGCTTCCAGCTTCGTGTCCTCGCCCTCGTTTGATCGCCTCCGTGAGTCGGCCGACGCACCGCGGACATCGATTCTTGTCGCCGGGGGTCCGTACGCGACCAAGGCTGCGGCTGGGGGCGCGCATGTCCGAGATGGCCAGGTTAGGGGGCGGGGCCTCGCCGGAGATCAGCGTTTCCGGGGAAGGCGACGCGATGCTAGGGGAGGAGGAGTCGCCTGGCGTGAGGCGGAAAGCGTCCCGGTGGTCGTCCGTGGAGACAGCGGTGAATCGGATGGTGAGTGTTTCTTGGCATGGAGTTATGGATGTTCTTGGTGACGCTTACTTTGAGTCCGTTGGGTATGCTTAATTGGGCATATATGAGGTGCTCTTTTGCTTTGAAGCAGTTTTTTTACATGTAAATGAGCTCTGAAACTTACGAGCCAAGCTTTAAAAAGATTGCATTGGGCTAATCGGCTGAAAAGGTCACTAAAAGGGACTAAAGCTACAGGATATCCTGATTCATTTGTAGGGCACATGCAGTGCTGTATCAGTAACAGTCCAACATGGTAGATGCTCCACTACCATTTTTTTAAAAAAAAAAAGCTAGATGCTTATCTGGTTGAGACTTGGAATATTGCCTAGTATTTATGGTCATGGTGCATATTTTGTAGCGTCATCAGTTCCTTTTAATGGACCTGTCATTGTAAATTTTATCAAAGCAATATTTTGCTTATTTGCATTTTGCAGTCAGCCAAAATTTCATGGAATTGTGGACTCTTCTAGCTCCTACTTAGCCTTAATATAATGAAAAGAAAATGATTTTTCTCTTGAACATGATCTTAAATATTGTGGTATACTCCTGAAATTTTGAGCCTTATACTGAAGTGTTTATATTGTGCGCCAGAGTAAATGGCTGGTCGCTGGTTGTTTTTCCTTTGCAGCTCTCTGGAAGCATGATGTTGAAATTATGTGGGTTTTGTTTGGTGCGGTTGCCAACAGCCTACTTTCATTAATTCTTAAAAAGACGTTGAACCACGAAAGACCCACACCAGCTTTACGGTCTGATCCTGGGATGCCTTCATCTCATGCACAATCCATATTCTTCGCGGCGACCATCCTTGCTCTTTCATGTAAGGAACAGAGAAAGATCTATTTTGATTATGATACGTAATGATTGTTAAAGCTCCTAGGCTGTTTGTGCAGTAGTATAAGTAAATTTTGTGTTTCACTTTTGTCTTGTTCTATGCTGGTAATCAGTATGTGCATAACAAAATTAGATATATGTTTACTATTTCAGTGCATGTTTCCTTTTGCAATGCAGTGTTCTACTGGCTTAGGACAAATTATCTGGCAATCATTCTTGGACCTGTAATTCTGTCAGCGGCCGCCTATCTGGTAAGGCTGTTGCCAGATTTATCTTAATGACTTTGATTGTTGTATCCTAAATGTTGCCAGTCTACTACATGTTTGATCATCACATTCTAAATATTTACCCATTCTCTTTCTTATTAGCTTGTAATTTAAATCTTTGACTGCCACGTGACTATCATTCTGTTCAAGTGCAGTCATGGTTACGGGTTTCACAGGGTCTTCATACACTCAATCAAGTTATTGTGGGAGCTGCTGTTGGATCTGCCTTCAGTGCTCTATGGTTTGTGCTCTGGCATTCGCTCGTGCAGGAGGCACTCGCTTCTTCACTGTTGCTCAAGAATGTAATCGTTCTTGGATCAGCTGTATTTTGTGTTGCCTTCATCATCTATGCCATTCGTCACTGGCTCAAGGATGAGTAGTGGTAATTTATGTCTCATTAGGTGATTGATTGATAGTCACTGAAAAACAGAAGGATATATCTGGACTTTGGATGACTACACTGGAAGTTATTCTGAAGCGTTTTTTATGGTTGGCAGTTTATAGACTACTGAATAGATACCAGAATCAGCAGATAAGCACGTTGCAGAGTGTATCTTTTACCGTTGTTAATAAAGCTGCACAGGAGGGGCCTCCCTTGCTGTATTTCTGTAGAAAAGAAAGAATCAGCAGAATTCAAGATTTTTTTTTTTTTGCCAGTGCTGGGTATTTGTGGCATCAATTTGTGAAATAGCGAGTGATTGATCCTTCTCATATTCATTCTTTTTGATGGTTTCTACCCTTGCCTCCCTTCTGTTCTGGAAAAGCATGATCATAGAGCATTGCATACAAGGAAGTTGTAAAGCATTCACTGGTAAATCAGTTCTACTACCAGTCCTAATTATTAGCTGTTGATCCTGGTGCTTTCGAATGTCAAAATCTCCGAAGCTATAAGAAGGCACATTAACATATTTCTTCGGGCCATCCGAGTAACGTTTACACAAAAAAAACGTTGAGAAAAAAAAAACTGGACGTGAATGTAACCAGGGGCAGAGTTTTTGCCTTCGTGGTTTTAAAATTAAAAACAAAAGTATCGTGCTGCCAGAGAGATCGTGACTGCGAGCAACTGAATACAGCAATCAACTAGGACGACTGATGCAACAAATATCAAAACTTCCACAATTTCATCTCTTAGTTTGAGAACCGAAATAAAAACGTAACAAAACTGCAGCAGAATCAACTCGAGCTCATCGAGCTGCTAACCATATCCACATTCCTCATATATTATTTGCAAAAGCAGACATGAAGAGATCCACGGTGAGGCATGGAGCCAATCCTGAACGGGGATGACCCATCCATTTTTTACATGAAGCGACAAATGTGGATTGTAGTGATTGCAGGCGAGCACCAAATGAGAAAACTTATACAACATTTTTCTCTCTAGAAGTATTGTTAGAGCTGTGTTAGGCTTCTGAAAGGAGAAGATGCATCTGCATTCTAGCTTTAGTCGCTATTGGCACTATTTGATTCTGTACTGGCTTGGGGCTGCGATGAAGGTAGATAGGACCAGACAATAGCTGCTGTCCCGAGGGTAACTGCAAGCCCAACAGAACCCCAGAACCATTTCTGTTTCTTCTTACGATTCTTCTGTTGTTGTCGTGACATCTCTGCAGAAGCACAAGAAAAAAGAATCGATCTATATTACATGCTTCTTAGCAATCCGTTTCTAAAACAACAAGCAGCCAACAAGATTATTAAATAAGGCAGCTAGAACACATTTGATGTAAGATTGAACTTAATGAACTGAAACTGATAGTTCTGCACTCAAATGAAGAATGCTGTTAGCTCTTTCTCACCCCGTTACCTCTGATCTTATTTTCTCATCTAAGCAAGCACCTATGTATAATAATCATGGTATTTCAAAACTACTAGGAGCTAAGCAAGAGGATAGTACTACTGTTTAGTTGCTGATTTGGCTAGGATGCCATCTTAACAAGATGCGTTTAAATGGTCTGTACAAAATTAAAACTGAAACACTATTGCAATTTGCGAAGGCAAATGCTTACCAATAGCTTCCTGATTTCTTTGAGACATCTCCCTGTTTGCCGCTTCATAGTATTGGACCCTATCTGACAGCCTTGCAAGCTCAAAGTTCTTTGCTTCAATAACGGTTTCCATCTCTGATTCTACTTCAGCACGAGCAAATCCACTTGCAATAGCAGCAGAAACAAGTTGTGAAACAGTTATTTGCTGGCACAACTCAGCACCAGGATCCATACTTGAATTACAAGTATTCTCATCGATACTTGGCGATGGAAGTGACAAGGCAACGAGTGATAGGTGGTGACTCAGCTTCTTCCATTCATTTTGCCAGCTCTCAAGTGCTTCTTCAGCTTGTTTCCTCCTCTCAATTTCCATTAGCAGACTTAACCTCATTTCACGAAGGTCATCATCAACACATCGTGAAGATCGAGTTCCACCATCACTGGATATTTCTATATTGAGACAATAAATTGAACTTAAGCTCAGAAGAATGATAATAACAATATGGTTGCTAAATGAGCAAGAGTGGCATCCACAGAATATTTTCCCGGTTAAAAGAGAGGGATACCATAGATCAAGAGTTTCTACGTTCTAGACCTGTTTAATCCCTTGCTGCTATTTTTTGCATAGGTAAGAAATTGGTAAAGGTGGCTATATGTAGTAGTAGCATATTGCACTACTGTACACTCTTTAATGTTGCTGTAACAATATATGATGGTCAAAACAACGCACACATGGAGAAAGAAAAAAAAATTTCCCAATACAATGCCATGTTAGGACAAAGATGATTAAAAACTTTGAAAAGAGGAACTAAATGATAGGTACCTTCAAATGCATCGTAGAATTCAGCACCAGGTGTGGACGTCCCTAGTGGGGAGCTAGGCTTCCACCAACGTTCATGTGCACCGGCATCATCAGTCTCAGTGTTACTGGCCGCGCTCATTGAATCCTGAAGTTCAAAGAAAGCATCGCTCTCACCATTCTTTGGTGTCTCACCATTCAAGGGCCTTCCAACGTTGACAGGGCTCAATGATGTATCAGGACTCCCATGCTGGAACTCAAACTCGGGAAGATTCTGCTCATTTGTGGCCGTCACTGAGCCTGTCTGGAGCATGCCATTCTGCCCGTGAAGATTTTCTTCTACACTACTGTGACCGTCTGCTTGAACATCAGCAGCTTGCTGAAACGCAAACTCAGGCTCCTGCACGTCAATGGCCTCCCTCCTTTTCAGCAAAGGAGGAAGTGTTACAGGAACCTTTGGCTGGCTGCTCTTACTCCCACAATCACCAACAGAAACTGTCTTGGCAAGTGAGGCTCCCCGTCGCTTATGGTTGATGAGGTATGGCGACCAGGTTGTTCCAGGAAACGAGGAGGGCGAGCCTGGAAGAGGTGTGCTCTCCGGCGTGGCATAAAGAGCCGGCAACGTCTGCGTCCTAGCAGGAGGCGCAGACGGCACAGGTATCGGCTTCTCGGTGGCCTTGTACGCAGGCGCAGGCGGCGGCTTGGACGGAACCTTCTGGGTCTGCACAGGGGACCTGTTCTCCAGGAAGGGGTCCAGGGCGTATTGCGTGATGGTCGGCATAGGGCTGCGGCTGCCAGCAACGGAGCTTTAATTGCTGGTGGCTTTACCTCCTTGGCATCAACGAGGCTCTGAAAGCGAAATCGAAAACACACGCACTTTGTCAGAATGGATCGAATCGTCTTCATGTTACTGGCGGGGACGAAACTATCGCGGGGCTAGGGAGATTCCGATACAAAATAGTGCTATTCTGAAACGGTCTCCAGCTGAACACGTACGCACCCTATCCTTGGAAAAAGCCGCCGGCATGAGATGCCTGCCAATACCGCACGAACCATTCACCGAACAAAAAAAAGGAAAACTCTCGATATTCCCCAACACGAAACCGCGCGAACGAACACCTGATTCAGAGAATTCCCGAATCGAACAGTTCCATTTCAAATTTCACCAAAAACCCGAATAATTCCACCTCGAGGAAGAATAGCACCCAAATCCGCATCTCGTTCGGCGCCGCACCGCCTCCAGATCAAGCGAGACCCCAATCTCCTCCCCCTAAACATAAAGCGCGCGCGGCAGCGTGGCAGGCGCCGGAGCCAAGCTCCCCTCCGGCGCGCGAGATCCCTCGTCTTCCGCTCACACCCGCACAGAACCGGGAGGTTAGATTCGTCGGAGGCGGCAGAACAACTCACCTTGACCAGGCCCGGGTCGGTGTCCGGCGGCGCGGCGCGTCAAACGAGAGGGAAACCCTAGCCAACCAGCCGCGAGCTCGCTCCGCCGCTCGAGGAAGCGAAGACGGCGTTGGCCTCCCTTTTTCTACCCTTTTTCTGTCGTTGTTTCCTTTCCCACGACGGCGCAGGAAGCGTTTGGATTCGAATTTATGCGGCCGGGCAAAATGAGCGGCGCGAGGACGAAACAGGTCCCGACCTGGAGGAGCTCGCCAGCAACGAGCCAACGAGAGGGACGGAAAGAGGGTGCGCGATTTTTGCCGGGCGATTTATTATCTGTCCTTGATTTTTTTTGTTTGGATATTTATATCCGTATTTTTACTGCGTGGGGAGCTGGAGAGGGAGTGGAGAACACGAAAGAAAAACGAACAAAAGCTGCCGCACCCAATCCCTCGCGTACCTTCCACGACGCGGTCGCTGGCCCGTGTGTCAGCGGCGGGTCAGGCTGCCTGCTGCCCTCCCTGTTCTTGGAGGGAAAGAAAGGGAAGACGCGGGGATAGGCGGACGACGCCAGGCGCCCAGTTCCACTTCCACCCCGCCTCCCCGATGGCCGGACGTCCGGCCGTGCGCGCCGGCGTCGGATTTGAGATTTGTGTTTGGGGCGCGCGATGAGGTGAACGGACGCCGGAGTTGGGTGGCGTACCCGCAAGTGAGGTTGGTGGGTGTCAGTTCCCGCCCTAGTCCCTACCGCACCGCGCCGTGTGGAGGCTGGAGCTGGCAAAGGGTCCGAGTTCAGCAGTTTGACCACGTGACGCGCGCAGTGGCGCAGCCACGGGGAGTCGCGATCGTGGATGTTTCCGGTGTTTCTTGGGCACGAGGAAATGTGGCTTTTCTGGACGAGTCCTGGACTCAGCCTTCCCGTTGGATTTCGGTGACCCTATTGGTGGCCAGGGTCAACGGTGAACGATGATGCAACTGATTGCGTAACGCAAGAAGAGCCTGAGGGTATCTTGGTTGAGCTGATTTTAGCTAGTCAAAAACTCAATTAAAAGAGTGAATTTTATAAAAGAAAAAATTGAAAAAGTAGCTTTTTTAATTAAAAATTAAAAACAGGTTTGAATTTGCTTTTGCCGGCTGCAGGCATCGGTTTATATATATTATATAATATAATTATAATTATATTTATATAATATATAATTATAATTATATATAATTTTATATTATATAATTGTAATTGAATTATATATTACTATAAGTTCAGTCGTATGAGTACATAATTACAATTATGCAATATAATTATAATTATATATTGTATATAATTATAATTATATACAATTTTATATTGTATAATTACATATAATTTACTTTTATTATACTTATATATATTACATAATAATTATAATTTTATTTTTATTATAATTATATATTTTATATAATTATAGTTATATATAATTATATTACATAATTGTAATTATATTATATAATTATAATTACATTATCTTATAAATTCACAATCTCACAACCAAATGATTTTTAACTTTCTCACAGCTCAAATTTTATATAACTCACAACTCAACTGCTTTTTCATAACTCACCGTTCAACCAAACACACCTGAATATGTCACACCGTCACCAGGCAGCTCCTTTCGCGACAAGGCCTTCCGGAGTCCATCCGATGGAGACTAGTACTACAGTGCCTCCCTCCCAAAAAAATCATCTTAGATTTGGCTAAACCTGAAGTTAACTAGGAGTAATACTGTAATGATTTTAAAAATTCGATTGATCTAACAACATAGAATTGTATTATAAAATATTTATCATAATGAATATAATAATAATACAAGCCTCATTGGTTGAATTTCTAGAAATCATCAGCCAAATGTATGTCTGACCAAACTAAAAATAATGTTATTTTGTGATAGAGGTAATAGTATTTTTTTAAAAAAAAAATATTACCAGTTCAAAATTAAATTAAACTTATTAAAACAGTGTAAGAATGGATATATGTTTTTGATGATTCCATGTTATTGCTTATATTGCTAAGCTAAAATGAGTAGTCTTTTTCAATTTTATCGCAAGAAATATTTCTTGGACAAGGACCAAAATCAATTAATTACAATCTTTTTTTAACTACAGTTCTGAATTTGTTGTCGCTGAAGTTCAAATTTGATCTAGCTCATGACATTAATTTCAAACCGAAGAGAGCATGTACAATCGCTAGCTGATGACATTAATTTCAAACCGAAGAGAGCATGTACAATCGTCGTCTCTATGAACGTGCGAATGTATCCATCCTATCATAAGAATGCGTCAAAACGATCATACCGACTCATAAAAATTGGCTGCCTTTGAGTCAATGCTCAGACCCTGATAATTTTTTTCTGTCTCTTTGGAAATTCAGTTAAACTTCGACCAATACTCTTTTCATTCAATTCTGACTGACTGGCATCCATTTCTGTGGCCAATGGCATCCGTGACCCCTCTTTTCATTGGGCTCTGACGCGCAAACTTCCGGGCCTGCGTGTTAGCAGTGGGCTTCTTGATCTTGGAGGATGGTCATTCGAGACAGGATTCTTCTTTCTTGGTGGCCATGCCGTTTATTTGGGTCCTGATGACATCCAGATGGGTAAGCGTGAGGAGACTCGTGATGTCGCTCGAGTACTTTTTTGGCTATAATGACATCATTATGGCTAGGGTGTTCGGTCATCAGGTATGATTATGAGTTGCATGTCCAAGAATACTGTTTGATGCATCATGAACAAGCATAATTTGCAAGCATGTATATTATTGATCAAAATTTTACATGTTTCTGGCTATGCCATGCTGCTTGAGCATTGTTACAGATCTACCTCAAAACCATGATCACAAGAGTGGGCAGTAGAAGCTAGATTAACTCAAGCTGAAGATGGATCATTATGAATATCAATTTCAACTTAATGTAGGTTTTATGAGAAAGTAAATATGTTCCATCATATTAATCTAACAGGCAGTCTAGAAATTTGTTCTGGTTGATATTTTTATGAAAATTTTACTGTCTTGGAATCTGTCTTCTGTGAAATTTTGGTTTACATATTTTATTTGGTATTGCCAACCAATCCCTTCCGTATGAAAAACGTAACTGACATCTGATTTGTCTAAATTTACTTTTTTCATTCTAACTCCAAGCATGAGCCTTAGAGCTTCATTCAATGTTGGTTCCTTTTTGGTTCCAACATGTTGTACTCTCCTAACTCATATGGTATTGGCAGGATATTTTGGACTTGGCAAAATATGCAACTGTACCTGTCATAAATGGTCTCACAGACTATAACCATCCATGCCAAATAATGGCTGATGCACTTACAATGGTTGAGCACATTGGTTGTATTGAAAACACCAAGGTAAATCATTCTATGAACCATGAGGTATTGCATATGCTTCTTCTATCATGTCAAATCTAACCTATTTTTTCTGTCGCTGGTAGGTTGTCTATGTTGGTGATGGGAACAACATTGTGCATTCGTGGCTTCTGTTGGCTGCTGTACTCCCTTTTCACTTTGTATGTGCTTGTCCCAAGGGATTTGAGCCAGATGCAAAGACCCTGGAGATTGCTAGGAATGCCGGAATCAGTAAGATTGAAATTACAAATGACCCCAGGGAAGCAGTTAAGGGAGCCGATGTTGTTTATACAGATGTTTGGGCCAGCATGGGCCAGAAGGAAGAAGCTGAATATAGAAAACAAAAGTTCCAGGGATTCATGGTTTGTCTGTCTTTCATTCTTATTCTACTTTTGATCTTGTCTCATGTCAGGTCAAATTGACTGGAAAATAGGCGCCTACCCTAAATCATTCTAGTTTTACTGGTATGGATTCGTAAGACTAGAATGATTTACTAGAAACTGGAACTGATCATATAATACTTGACATCTCTATACTTCAGGAAGGATGTGAACACATAGGCATGTCTTGTTTTAGTGTCTCAGCAATGGTACTATATAAGCATATGAGTACAGGTGGCTCTCTGCTAACACTTGTTATTCTTCTGTCTTGCAGGTTGAGCCATGATGGAGATCGCTGGTCCACAGACCTATCTTATGCATTGTCTCCCTGCAGAAAGAGGAGTGGAGGTGACAGATGGTGTAATCGAGGCTCCCAACTCAATTGTATTCCCCGAGAACCGAATGCACGCTCAGAATGCTATTATGCTTCATGTGCTTGGCGCTTAATCATTGCAACCCACGAGTTCAATTTTCCTAAATTCATGGGCATATTGAGAGATTGAGGCTGTTTTGACTTTAGTACTTTGATCCCAGGGTTTCTTGGAGGTGGTTTTGGAATATCACTGGTACATTATGTTCGGATGATCTAGATTCTGGTTACATAATACATTGTACTTCTGATTGTAGCGTGTTGTACTGTATAAAATTGGTAATCCTGAATAAAGTGGTACCGCTTTTACAGTTCGTTTTCGAGTTCTTTTATTTCTTCTACACGTTCTTTAGATCTGTACGATTATGTTTAGGACTAGTATGCTTTATTATTGTTAGTCATAATAGGCATTTCCCTATACAGGTGCGATTAAGAGTTGTGTACGATGTACGATAGGCTAGCAGTGTTTTTTTTTTTATAAAATCCACTTTACTACCATAATAACCTCCTAATTATTTTACCCCGTTATTTTAAATCAATTTATCCTCTCATATAATTTATCTTTTTTTTATAATCTTAAAATCAAAAATCAAACTCT
>BCLH01000279.1:105030-115954 GCA_001602315.1 Zoysia pacifica
CCTCATGATTACTAGTTTACAGCCCTATTCAACAGACCTAATATATGAAGTGAAGTTTTCAAATTCAGGAGTCCAAGACTGGAAACCGTGAATTCTAATACCTTAAGCTGTATTTGAGGCTCAATTCAATTACAAAGATAAATCTTCAATATGGTGTCCATCACTAGAATCAGAATTGAGAGCACCAACAATATCTACAATTTAGTACCAGAAGGCAAACTTACACAGTTGAAAATCTCAGGAGCACCTGGCCCTGCATTTGAATAAACACACAGTAAGGCAAAGATGAAACAGTTACTTAGAACAGAACAATTTCGTATTTTGATTAGGGAGAAAACTAGTAACCATTAGGTTCACCTCCAAACCTCTTTAGTTCAACCAGATAAACTAGTTCCCAAAATATATGATTATTTTGAAAATCTAGTTCATTTGGTTCAACTGAAAAGGTTTGGAAGTGAACCTGGTCACCATTTTCACCCCTAATTTTGATGCTCTCTACACCACAATGAAAAGAAAAAGTTTACAATGTTATAGTATAATATAGCAGATCAAAGCGATTTCCATGAGCATTCAGTACCTATCTCCAAATCATGCCATGGGTGAGCAGCAACGTGTTTCTGGGACATGGAAGAAAGGATCCGCTCGTTGAGAGCAGCAGGGTGGAATCTTGAGCCTTGAATGTTTCCATCAGCTTCTCCAGCCATGGCTATATAATTCAAAGCAATTTCAATAACTTGACAATTTATTCAATCAAGGACCAAAAGAAGCAAACATAAATAATTTAATATAGTACTATCGCATAGGAGCTCTAATCATAGGATAAGAGAAAAGAGAGGACAAATTTGCAATTTTAGGCAGAAAATCAAGTTATGAGTATCCTTGCTACACCGACAATATGATTAGCAGAGTACTGATCTGTTCTATACTTAATCTGGCATTCTGGCTGGTCATGAAGTTTTTCGGTGTTAAAGAATTTGCCCATGGTCTCAAGGCAGCATTATCCAGGATAATGCATTTTTGGAGTTTTCCTGAATTCCTGGCCAAATCTCGCTTCAATATTTCTTTCTGATTAGGTTTCAACTCTGCTTTACAACAGAATAAGAAAAATGAAGTAGAAAATGGTCCCCAATGCTACTATACATTAATAATTCTAAAAACTTACTAAGTGGGGATTTTGGGAGTGCTGAACAGTCCAAGCATAGTAGCATACAAACATATTACAGGGTTTAGTGACATCACAGTAACGAATGCAACAAAGTTTTTAACTCAAATGATGAATTATTCGTACATTACTTCAATCTAATCGCTTCACTTGAGGTTGAAGATCACATTGAATGTCAAATGATGTACTCAAATAATGTCTGCAGATTTCAACCAAATATTATCATCACAGTATTCATGATGTCAAGTAACGAGATGATTAACAGAACATAGACGTTTCTGCTCTGTTGCCAACCAAAACATAATTTACAAACACTTAGAGCAACTCCAACCGTTATGTAAAAAAACACTCCTTAAATATGGATTTAGGAAGTTCCTAAAGAACAAATGCAGATTAAAAACGTTGCCTTATCCAACAGTTCCCAAACTTAGGTTCCTAAATCTTTTGAAATCTGGTCATGTCATATTTTACATGGTCTGTTTTAGTTCGTTTCCATTGAACTAATCCTTATGAGCACGTTGTGATGATCTCAAGCAGCAATATCACGTTTGCCTTTCAATTGTCGAGGCAACGCCCCATATGGTGCTGCACGTATAGATATTCTAGCGACGAACATTGTGATCGACCGACGAGCGAACTGTCTTCGTGATCGGTGAACGAAGCCTTGGAAATTGACAATTGTGTTCTGCTAGCATAGTGAGTCAGTAGGCAAATAATCATAGTGCAGATATAGATGTGTTAATAATTGTTTCAGCTAGGACTCCACTAATTCATTTTTTGTTTTGCTCTTTCTTTAAAACTCACATGAGTAGTTTGCTTTCGGGAGTTCCAGCTTCATCTCTAAACTTAAGGAGCTAATAGGAAGTAGCTATATTTAAGGACCTCATTTACATAATGGTTGGAGGGTTAATTTACGAATCACATCTTAAATTTTTGTGTAGGGACTTAATTTAGAGAACCATTGGAGATGCTCTTAAACAAACGATCCAGAAAACCAGAGATGTAACCAGCAAACAACGACTTTAAGAGACGTAGGTAACCTGACAAACTGGAAACACAGAAAAGTTCTTTCTACTGAAGTAACATAGAAGCCATTGAAAAAGGCAAATCGAAAGTGGCCATCTATAAGTAACTTCAAAACGGCATAAAGAAAGAAGCCAATAAATAATGCCAAGTGACCGTAATTTAAGGGATTGCCAAGGCATGCTATTAGATTAGTACGAGTACCATATAAAATAAGCAAGTTACGAGCCACAGTCAGATGGATCGCGATAAAGTAATCCAAACTAGCATGATTTTAGTCGAGACTTACGAGAAAAGTGACATCAGTGTCCTAACTAACACCGCATGCATCAGACTCAGACAAGACGAAGAAGAACCTGGTCCTGATTGAATAACTGCCGCACCAGAATTTGCCAGGACTAGTCGGAACAAAGAAACGCATGCATACTGCTAGAAATGTATCTCAGATTGGAAGCGATCCTCAGAAAGAGCAGGCGGTGGTAGAGCCCACGAGGTTGCAGCGCTGCTCCATGCTGGCCAAGCAAACCTAGAAAGGGACGCTCGAAAAGGAGCACCACACAGCCTTAATCGATCCTATCCAGGAAAAAACTCAACCCAAAACAAATCCAGAATAAAATAACTCATCACCAAAGAGAAAATGTGGGTGTTGTCCTTGCACCACAACATCCACGAACATCCAAATGCACAAGAAAAAGAAAAGGGGGAAAAACAGAGAGAGAAGCCCTAAACGCACACTGCCCAGTAATAAACGGAAAATAATTAGAGTACGTGACACCGGGTTTAACGTAATCTACATATTAGCACCAGTGATTAATATTACTAACAATAGTTAAAACTAAGATCCGGTGCCACACAAATCAGAAGCAAACGGCCATCATCTGATCAGATCATCAGAAAATACAGCACCATGCCAAACACAGGAAGGAAAAGCGCACCAAAGCAACCGAAACGATCAATCGGGCGTATCGGCAGGCAAGCAAGCAAGAAGCAACCGTTGAGCAACAAACAAACACCGCGCAAGAGCACGCGCTGGCACCGCACCACGTCCCAGGAAACCAACCTCCGTCAAGCCCAACCACGACCAATCTACCCGGCCGAAACGAGGCGGAAAGGAACGACGGGAGGAGGAGGAGAAGGACATGGTCACTCACCGGAGTCGATCGGGGGATAATCCCTTGCCCTTGGTGGCGAAAGCGAGGAGACGGAGGTGAGCGCGAACTGGAAGAGGCTCTTGCCGCTGCTCCTGTCCAGTGGGCAGTGGTACGGTCTCGGTTGTGTGAAATTTCAGTTCCGTCCAGCTTCCACAGCCTACTGTACCACCGGGGCTTCGCTTTTCGGCGACGCGACGAGAACGGGTGGGCCGGAGTCACCCCCAGGCGAGCTGGCCGCCGTCGGACGGCTGCTGAACGGCCTGGATGGCGCCACGCGGGGATAACGCTTGAGTGGAAGCAGCGGAACAAGGGTGCAGGGGCGGAGAGGAAGGAAGGGCACCACCGCATGTCCTTCCCGTCCTGTCCGTCCACCGTCCATGGCCCGGGGAATATTCGGGGAATCGTGACGCCGACGCGGCGACCTCTGTAGACCTCGTTCGCCGTGGACCACGGGTTCCGCGCCGAGGATTATATGCCGGAGCTTCGGAGCGGGACCGTCGGGCCAGCCTCGGCTCGCGTGCGATTGTGCGAAATTGTGGGGCTGTTTGGATTACGTACTATAGTAACCACACCAAATTTTCGGTGTTATCAAATTAAGAGTAACTTTAAATCGTTGGTAATAAAAAATCGTTTGGATCGTAATTTTATCAAATTGATGATACAAACATCAAAATTAGTATTTAGATTGTAACTTTACCAATGTTTTATAGATTTAATTACGAGGAGTACAACGGTGGAAAACGGAAAAAAAAATTGGATATATTATTAAGAATATATAATCATTTGAAGTGTTTTAATCCGAAATGTTTTGAAACTTGTACCCAACCGAAAGAGACAACGTCAGCCCAACAAATTTGACAACCCCAGGCAGGGGTTGCGGGCGAGCTTTCTTGCCGCCGCCATGGTGGCCAGCGTTGGCAACATAATTTAAATTTTCATTGGTGTTTCAAAGTTTGGTTAAAAACCAAATGCTAGCCAAATTTTAAAGGTTTACCAATATTTGAAAAGATAGAGGAGAATAGCAATCCAAACATACCCTGTATTCTTTCGGACTCCGCGTGGCGGGGAGTCCACCGACCAGCCAGGGCCCGCGAGCTCTAATGGGGTAAGGACCGGTCCGCGTGGACGGCCCAGGAATGTGACGGGAGCCTCTATCGAAAGGCCCTGGGTTAAAGCACAACTACCTCCTTTCTTTTTATTTGGGCCTGATAGCCCACCAGATGCACAGCAATGATGCTTACATGATTGAAATTTCTATTCGATTCATGTACTCCCAACGGGTTAACACCAAAATAACACTTGTTTCTCAACGGGTTAACAACTCAAAATAACACTATCCACTATACTAGACCAAGACCATATGTTCTAAAAAATCGGAACAAGGGTGTGTAACTCCTCGTGTATACTGAATTTGACATGCTTGCTCGCTGCTATCAATCATCCAGTCGATCAGACGGCCTGGAGGCTGGGCTCGGCCGGTGCCGCGCGCGCGTCGATGGCCGCGAGCCACTCGAGCAGCGCGGCGTTGGCCTGCTCCGGCGCCTCGTCGTGCGGGCAGTGTCCGGCCTGCAGGTGCACGACGGTGGTGTCGGCGTAGAACTCCTGGATCCGCCGCGCCTTGGCCGGGCCCACCCACGGGTCCAGGTCCCCCCACAGCAGCAGCAGCGGGCACCCGAGCTTCGCCAGCAGCCGGTCCAGCGTGTACCGGCTCTGGTTCGACATGAACCGCGACATCAGCCTGTAGTAGACCTCGCCGGCGTTGGGGTCGGCCGTCGGCGCCGTGATGGAGCCCACGAGGTACTCGTCGACGTTGCGAGGGTCGATGTAAACCTGCAGGTTTGATTTGGGAACAGGGACGGTCTCAGATTAGTAACGTCGATCGAGTGATCACATGGTACAAGCAGATTTGAGTAGTTCTCTGGTTCCAGATACGTTACGCTTTTCAAGACTTTCTCCACCCTGGCCGGCTGCTTGGACTGCCAGAAGAGGAAGCCCAGCACCACGCGCTGGAACGCCTCCTTGAGCGGCTTCACGATGAACCTGGCCAAGGGGTTGCTCTCCTCCTCTTCCTCGGCCGGCGCGGCGGCCGGCTTGTCGGGGTCGGAGAACTGGCCGGCGGAGTTGAGCAGGACGACGCCGCGCACCAGCTCCGGCGCCTCTGTCGCCGCGAACAGCGTCGTGAAGCCACCAAGGCTGGCCACACATTGACATCGATCGTGAGAGCATGCTCTCTCTGATGCTTCAGCTAGTTCATGAAACTGAAAATTCAGTCGTCACAAATGAATCGAACCTGTTGCCGACAAGGACGGCTGGCTCTTTGACGATCTCCCTGAGGAAGTCGGAGACCTGCTCCATCCAGATGGTGGCCTCGTAGTCCACCAGCGCCTTCTCGCTCCATCCGAACCCCAGCAGGTCAATTGCGTACACCTTGTACTTCTTCGCCAGCTCCGGGATGTTGTACCTGCAATTGTCACAGGCCATTTGGGTGTTGGACTGACATTCAGTTCTCTGAACGAATTTGCAGAGAGACTGTTCCTTCACCAGTTCAGCAGTTCATTCAGACACCAGTAAGGATGGTAACCAACCAACCTCCAATGGAAGGCGGACGCGCCGAAACCGTGGATGAGCACGACGGGCTTCCCGGCGCCCTGTTCGACGTAGTGTATCCGGCGCCCCTTCCACGTCCAGAAGTTGTAACCGTCGGCCTTGAACGGCAACATCTCAAGACCTGGCGCGGAGCCCGTGGCAGAGACGGCAGGGGAGGCTGCCATAGCGCAGCTGACGGAGAGCGCGATCCCGGCCTTGGTCAGCAGCTCCCTCCTCTGCATCATCAAGAACCTGCCCCCTGCCCAAGGACCAGCGACGAACGTCAGACGATGGATGACAGGATGAGTAACCGAGCTGGACAGTTGAAGAGAGCGGTAGTACTACCCACCGTTGAGACCCGTCTGCGGAGAGCCCGCGCCGCAGCGCCTGCCAGAGCCGGCGGTCCGGAGGGCGGCCACGGACGCGACGGACATCGACGGAGGTTGCTTGGAGCAGGGATTCTGGAAAGGGGGGCTGAGGGAGGAAAGGAGTCGTGCGAGCTCGGGCGAAGAAGGCTCGTCGGTTTTGTACGTTTGCGTCGGGAGAGAATCGTGTGGTGTCGCTCGCCGCGGCAGCGGAGAGCGGGAGCCGTGGCCGCGTCCGGGCCAAAAGAGTTTGCGGGGGAGGGCGGCTCGCCAACGACAGGTCCGGCTGGGTCGGTCGCGTGACACTTCGGCGTGGGCTGCGAAATATCTGTCGGTCTCCTCGTGGCTGGCGCGTGGGAACGGAACCTGGGCTCGCATCCGCGGCTGGGCCATGTTTGAGCCCTGCAGATGGACATGGACTGCTGGAGCAATCGCATTCTCGCACGCGTCGGACACAAAAAAAAAAAAAAACACAGAGGTGTGAATAGCTAGTCCGTTTCGTTGAACGCATGGACAATTGGACAGGCAGGCAAACTTTTCCAAGAAGAAACCGCTTCTCCTGCTACACTTGGCCATAAAATATTTCTTACACGATCTGTAAATCTTCAAATGGAGTCGTGCCTGCAACTGCAAACCTGATTCAGCTCAGCCCTGGGAAAGTGGGAAGGGAGAACAGAGCCGCAGCTGCTGTGCCGCACCAGCCACAAAATTGAGAATCTCTAGACGCCGAGCTCGTGATCACACCAGCGCCTCGCTTGAAAAAGAGGCCACCGAGCCCGAAACGCGAAGCACTCGCAGTAGTTTATGCACTGGCAGAGCATGGACCACGTACGCGCTTCGAGATGAGCTACGCTACAGATTTGAAATTTGTCTTTATTTTGCAGCAGGCAGGAGGGAAAAATACTCTCTTCGTCCCATAAAATTTTTTTTTTTACTGAATAAGACAAACAAGAGGCAGAAGTCTAATGCCTCATCCCTCATCTACGTTGGTCTTTTCGATAGCACTATTCAAAGAAAGAGTAAAAAAATGCTAAAAGCAATGCGAAAGTATATGAATGGCAGCAGAACGTCACTTCCTAGCAGTATTCTCTCGAGCGCTGCCAGAGTAAGGAGGGGCACCGGGGTCTTTTACAGTGGCCTCTAATCAACATAAACTTTCTTAGAAATAAGTTTTTTATGAGATAGAGAGAGTACGAAGAATGAACAATGGACGGAGCATAAACTATCTTAAGCCTGTGAGGCCACTTGTGCATGCTTCCCATTTGAAAATTAAACCGAATATGAAAAAGCATCGATCAAAGGGGTCAGATTATCAATTAATGGCCTACTTGCCTATCAGCATGTCGTCCTACGGAGGGACCAGCGGTCATCGTTCTGAGGGAGGGAGCTCAAGGATCCGAAGCAAGAGGAACGACAGGGGACCAACGGTCCCCACTTGGTTTGGTTCGTCGATAGCAGTAAATCGGATTAGCTCATGACCAAATGGTAATCGCTGAATTAGGTGAACTGTCCCGTCTGCCGATCGGACCACCACTTGCAGTAGAACACGAGGTCCCAGTTCTGAAAATCGGGGACTGAAAGTATACTTTCCGATTCCATGATCACTGCACATGTAAAGAATCCACGACGGGAAAATCTTTAGTAACGGCAAGCTGAGAGGGCCAACCGTCTCCTGCGTTGCTCGGTCAAAAAGGGCAGGAAGATCCAATTGCGCAGACCATGATTGAGAGAGAGAGAGCCGGGCATCATGACGTGCAAACTCCGAAATATTTCAGATCCTGCGCCATCATGTGCTCGCGTCGAAAAACTGACCAAAACTCGCGTCCTTTTGACGAACTTTCCTGGTCGAATCGTCATCGTGGCCAGGCGTCCGGCTGATGACAATTTGACAAACACCAACACCATACTTCTATCTACCCGGGGTTGATCGTTGTTTCTGCTAGCCAAACCTTGCTAAAGATGGCGCCCGGCCTGAACATGGCGAGACACTTGCCGCGCGCTGGCATCTAGCCGGAAGATGGCCTCGGCGTGGTCACCACGTCCACGCATACGAACCGAATGGAATGAAGATGGAATGAATGCGCTCTCTCTTGTGAGTTGTGACCCCATATTGATGTCTTGAATGCAGTGCAAGCGATGCGGTGCGATGGAATGCAATGATGCCGATGGCAACCCAACAAGCCGTCAGCCTCATGAAGGGTGCAAGTCCATCTGCTATCATGTGTAGGATCGGCAGTGTCGTTGGGGCCTTGATCTTTTTATTTTTATTTTTAAAAGGAGGAAAAGATTCTATATGATGGTAATCGCTAGTGCTGGAGCAGAGGAATGGGTACAACTTAATATAAAGTAGATGGTACCCCGCGCGTTGCAGCAAGATGTCAAAAATATCTAATATTGAAGCAAATATATACCAGATTAATAGAAATTTCTCTTGAAGATATTAAAAAAATATTTGGTAGGTATCTATTTCTCCCTTAATTCTATAAATATTTATAAAAAAATTCTATAAATATTTATCGAAAAGTACATGAGAGTTACATATAACTATCTAAATTAGATTATTTTTGACTTATATGTAACTAAGCAAGTATATCTTGGAGAAGCACTATCATCTCAGCTTATCTCACTCGTCTCACTGGTCTTTCTTTTTTTTAAAATTCTTCTCTCTGATCTGGTTCCATCTGACTGAAACTGATATCTCTTATGCGATGCATGGATATTAAGGAGCTAGCCATGGTGGCGTCGATGGGGCTGCAGTCTAGGAGCCATGGCTCCCTCATGGCCGCCACGTGGGGATGAAGCTGGCGAGATCGGGAGGAAGCCGCCATCACTGGTGCCGCGGAGAGACGGAGAGCCTGCAGCTGATGTATGACATGTTGTGGTTGGAAGGCCACTGCATGGTCGACATCCTACTGCTGCTCGCCAAAGTGGCCGTTGTGGTCTTCGGCTTCCTCTCAACATGTGTGGGTGATGCTGTTGTCTTGACAATTTATTATTTGGCTACTGCCGTTTGGTTGCCTGCTAATTAAGTCAGATTGTATTTGCTCCATAGATGAATGCGTGTCAGTTTAAGTTTTAACTTATCAACAAGGCAGTGTAAGCGAAAGGATGGGTGGGGAGGCGACGAAGCAGGTAAAGAGACGGGAAAAGAGCTGA
The DNA here is from genome assembly GCA_001602315.1 of Zoysia pacifica. NCBI lineage: Eukaryota > Viridiplantae > Streptophyta > Magnoliopsida > Poales > Poaceae > Zoysia > Zoysia pacifica. The sequence continues at coordinate 114,474 of BCLH01000279.1, forward strand.
AGTGGCATGTCGAGTGCAGAAAATATTATGGATAATTTGAATGTATTTAATCGAGATGATATGGCGTAATCACGGAAGAGATATGACTCTTAGTGGAGAGTAGAAATATAGATAGTATAGATTTTTAGTTTAGAAAGAAAAAAGATTAGTACTGCCATGGAATTTCATGTAATGATGCAGTACTACCAAAATTCATAATGAATTTTTGTGGGTGCAATCTCAAATATTACTATTTTAGCCACCAAGGGTGCATATGGGTTCATGGACTGAATTTCCATTGAATTTCGTTGTCCATGATATGTTCCGTAAGATGCGGATGTAATTTACCAGAGCACCATGAGTTATTTACTTTGGGGTCGCATGTGCCTTTTCCTAGTCATCAGAAGTTGCCCGTTCCCTTTTATTATCAAATTTACACACTAGTATTAAATTCTTCATTTACCTTTCCAATACTTGGGAAGGCCTACTGCATAGTTTATTTCGTTCATGAAATTCATAAAAAAATATTTTTGCATAAACATAAAGTATTTTCCATGACATGAGCTCGAGCTAATCGATTCCAAGGCATCAGGTTCACGTCTTACATTTTGGCCATCTGTCTCGCATAGAGCAACTTACCGGCCTGAGTTACAGGCTGACCAGGCTTTTGCACCGGGGTAAAATCCTCCTTTTTTTTAAAAAAAAAAAACTACAATACCGAACAACTACCGGTGGAGTGGTAGTTGTGGATGCGCTGCACCATGACCGGGTTAGGCCCATTTTGGAACTATGGAATTCCATAAACATTTAAAAAAATTAGTTCAATTTTATAAGAAAAAACAGAAAATAAAAAATTTATCGTGTCTCAAAGGTAGCCTCACAGTATTCATACATAGGATTCTTGTTGGGTCATTGTGAGTTTTGGGAGTTGATGTCGTGATGAGTTGCAAAGGGAAGTGGGAAATGTTAGATAAGTTTGGAATTGGGAAATAAATGTGTAGTTGAGATTTAAATAAATAATACTCCTTTTATTCTAAAATATAAATATTTTTAGATTTAGTCAAAGTCAAATTTTTATTACTTTAACCATTAATAATGTATAACTAATAATATTTTGTCATATAAAAATTATATTTTTTATTGATTATGAAATAAGTTTTCATAAAATATATATTTTTACATTAAAAATTATGTACTCCCTTCGTCTCAAAAATAAGTGATGTTTTTGACTTTTTTAAAATTAACATTTGACATTCGTTTTATTCAAAAAATTATAAAAATAAAAAAATCAAAGTTAATGTACTTTTAATAATAAATTATTTTACATTAAAATAATTAATTTTTTTATAAATTTTTTGAATAAGACGAATGGTGATGTTTGAAAATTTAAAATGACACTTATTTTGAGACGAAGGAGTAATTTTTATATTAAAAATTATGTACTCCCTTCGTCTCAAAAAGAAGTGATGTTTTTGACTTTTTAAAATTAACATTTGACCATT
>BCLH01000279.1:115959-132612 GCA_001602315.1 Zoysia pacifica
AATTAACATTTGACCATTCGTTTTATTCAAAAAATTATAAAAATAAAAAAATCAAAGTTAATGTACTTTTAATTATGAATTATTTTACATTAAAATAATTAATTTTTTCACAAATTTTTTGAATAAAACGAATAGTCAAAAGAAGATGTTTGAAAATTTAAAATGACACTTATTTTGAGACGAAGGGAGTAATTTGCTACATATTACTAAGTAAAAGTTACTATCTCAATTTCAAAATATAAGTATCTAAAGTTAAAATCTTTTAACTTTTACTAATAATATCTAAAAAATTACATAATTTTTAATATAAAAATATATTTTTATGAAAGTTTATTTAATGATGAATAAAAAAATAAATTTATATGTTAAAATATTATTGATTATATATTATTAATAGTCAAAGTGATAAAAGTTTGATTTTGATTAAACTTAAAAATACTTATATTTTGAGCTTATATTTTGAGACGGAGGGAGTAAAAGGGTTTGAACTTATCAAACTTATAAATCATTATATTTTTAGACGAAGATAGTAAATAAAACTGAAAATTTTTCCTTCCATCTCTCAATTCGCATCCTATCCTTTATTTCCGTGACAACTTTTCCGAATCCTTTTTATCCTTAGCCTAGCACACACACCCAGAGACAAAGCGCACAGAATTCACAGGAGCGGCAGTGTGGTGGACTGGTGGTGGCGACGGAGGGAGAGCCTGTGTGCGAGAGAGCGGCGCCCCGGGAGGGATAGAGCATGGATGGTGGAAACAAATCCATAGCTTAACGAAGGCCCGGTGGTGGTTTATTCTCCGATCTCGAGCTCTGCTGCGGAGGAGCTGGATGAATCCCGTGGAGATGGAAGGCAACGGCAACTGAAGAGCTCCTTGTTCCGTTCTTGAGCCGAGAGATTTAATTTTTGGAGGCGTGGAGCTGGAGATTTAAGATCCAAGGGGCTTCCAAGTGGAAGAAAGGCTCTGTTTTCCGGTGCCCTGTAACTGCATTGCTGCCGCTCTCCAGATCCGAGCTGCTGCTCGGTGAAAGGTGGAATCTTTGCTCGCAATCTCTACAAGCCGCCCAAGAATTAGGTTTTGAGCTATTATTGGAAGTAGGGCGCTTCAATCTTCTGGAGAAGTCGATTTTTCTTAAAGCCGGGGTAGATATCGGAGAGCTGTACCCTGCCACTTTGAGGGGCTAGATTCGTATAGTAATGGTGAATCTCGTCGTGGATCAGTAGTGGTTTCTTTTTTGCGAAGGCGAAAGAGACTTGCCATAAGCTGCAATGTCTCTGAATAGCATTGTGCGGGAGCTCAAGGAGACGAGGGACGGCATCGGAAGCATGTCTAGGCGCGCCGGCGGCGGCTTGGACGGGCGCGGGCGGCACGGCCGCGCTGGGTCGCGGCATTCTTGGCCTGGCCTGTGGGCGGACCAGCAGCAGGCTCAGCGGCAGGGCCAGGGCCCGGAGGGGCCACTGCAGCAGCAGGGGCGTTGGGCCAACCTGCCGCCGGAGCTGCTGCTGGACGTGATACAGCGGGTGGAGGCCAGCGAAGCGACGTGGCCAGCGCGGCGACAAGTTGTGGCGTGTGCTGCCGTCTGCCGTTCTTGGCGTGAGATCACCAAGGAGGTGGTGAGGACGCTGGAGGAGTGTGGAAGGATCACGTTCCCCATCTCCCTCAAACAGGTATGTTCCTCCTACATCCATGACTACTGATATCAACAGTTCATGACTATAGCTTGCTAATTTAAAGCGTAAGAATTTGGATGTCTGGATGTAACTTCGTTGTTTGTGCAGCCTGGGCCTCGGGAGCATCCTGTGCAGTGCTTCGTGAGGAGGGACAGGGCATCATCCACCTATCTCCTCTACCTAGGGCTCAGCCCATGTAAGTTCATCATATCTGGCGGCTAAAGTACTACTCCGTACATGAATTAGCTGTAGCATTCTTGTTTTTCTACCTGGTTATAATTATTATGAGATTTTGTTCACATATAAACAAAATCCCGTAACGAATATGTGTTCTGGCAACCTTTGTGTGCAGAGAATTTGAGAAGTTAATTCAAAGGTTTCATAGTTCAGCATGTCTCAGTTAGGATTTCATCAAAGATGCCTGGTTTAGTTAGGCAAATGATCTGATTATATTGTTTTATGCTATCATGGATTTTCTTCATGTAAGAGCATTGGATCTGTGGTCATGTGGTGTAACGCACACCTGGACATGCTGTTGACCCTGCCTTTATTTCTAAGTAAAATGTTAAGGAGGTTTGGCTTAGAAGTATGCAATCCAAATCAGTTGAATAATAGCTGAATTGGTTGCTTGACTTGATTGAGAAATAAGTCGGCTGTAACTAGTTACTAACTGTGAACATTTTTTATAGACTCTAGATTCTAGAAACATACCTGTCTGACCACATTGAAGTTACTTTCCCTGCTCCCATCGGAAACATAGCAGGGCCCAAAGATGAACCCAACCGGTTGATGCACGCTGCATAATATTTGACTAGAATAGGCAACAAGGCATTTCTGTGGTTACCCATGGCACAAATGATTTTCTCCACATTCCTTTATGTAATAGTGTATAGCTGCTAGCTGCACAGCTATCTACTCCAGTTGGTCAGTCTATTGTGGATGTAGTCCTTGCCATGCCTTTAATTGATTAACCTAATCCACCTCTCGTTTAGGATAAAATGCTTAGCTCGGATTTATGTAGGATGATACGCGTTCAAGTAATGTGGGCACGTACTGATTACTTTGTATAATGCAGCTCTCAATGGGGAAAACGAAAAGCTTTTGCTTGCAGCTCGCAAGGTCAGGCGTGCAGCCAGGACTGCATTCGTGATCTCACTGGTCCCTGATGATTTCTCTCATTCTAGTAGCAACTATGTTGGCAAACTGAAGTAAGCTTCTTATTAAATCAACTTAAGTGGCCTGAGTATTCTATTTGTCTTGGTAACCTTCTAACCTCATCAATATTCCCAATGAACCAGACCAAACTTCCTCGGCACGAATTTCACTATCTTTGACAGCCAGCCTCCTTCTGATGATGTGGCACTGCCGAATAATAAACCAAGCAAAAGGCAATCTAAACAAGTATCACCAAGACTGCCACTTGGCAATTACAATATTGCTACCATCACATATGAGCTTACTGTCCTACGTAACCGAGGACCAAGGAGAATGCAATGCACTATGCACTCAATACCGAATGAATGCATTCAAGGTGGGAAGGCCCCAACCCCTACAGGCACCATCCAGTCCCTTGATGAACAAGGTTCCATTGTACAAACTAGCAAAGGAAAGGAACCAGCCATAGAAATTTCATCGACAAGCCTCAGTGCTGATTTCTCTGGCCTGGCTTGTCCAAATGAGGCACCTTTAGTATTGAAGAATAAAGCCCCTCGCTGGCACGAACAGCTGCAGTGTTGGTGCCTCAATTTCCGAGGGCGTGTCACAGTGGCATCAGTCAAGAACTTCCAGCTTGTTGCCTTGGTGGATCCTTCCCTTAACATCCCTGCTGCGGAGCAGGAGAAAGTAATCCTCCAGTTTGGGAAAATAGGGAAGGATATATTCACAATGGATTATAGGTACCCGCTATCGGCATTCCAAGCCTTCGCGATCTGCCTCACTAGCTTCGATACCAAGCCGGCGTGCGAATAACCAACAACGGCAGAAGCTGTGGCGTGAGTTTTGTTGATGCCAGTTTAGGCGGTACCTGCTTCCTTGATGCTGTAAATTCTAGGTCCTGCTTAAACCATGGGAACTAGCAGGTTATCAGATGAAGGTGAGCAATGTCATCTATATTGTGTTAAAACTGTAGGAAGATTTGAGTAAACTGGTGTAACCAACTGGTGTGTATTTTCCTTGAATTGTTCGCTGTCTTAATGAAATATGGATGATTGGCACTGTTTCATCTTGCTTATGGGATTTGCAGGATTGGTCATCTTACTCCGTTAAATTTCCCCTGTTGCATCCTGATTTCCAAATGCAACATTGTGCAGGGGGACTAACTTCATGCTGCACCTGCTACTTGTTCCCCTTTCATTTTTACCTGAATTTTACACTTGGTGAAGATGTTCCATGCCATGAGGCTTGCCTGAGTCATTCCATGAGACTGTCTTTATGCAACTGCTATTGCGTGCAGGTTAAAAGAATCTTATTCAGTTAATTTCACCTTCCACATCCTGATCTCCAAATGCAACATTTTACAGGGGGCTACCATAATGCTGCACCTGCTACCTATTTTCCTTTTATCTGTACCCGAATTTTGCACTTGCTGAAGATGTTCCATGGCATGAGGCTTGCCTAAGTTGTTCCATGAGACTGTCTTTATGCAACTGTCATTACTGTCTGAATGTGGAACTTGATCTGTATAGGTGCACACAATGAAATCATGTACCAGAAAATATGAGAACTGTTGGAGGATTTAGTCATTGAGGGATTCAAGACGTTGCTGGTATGCTTCGTTCCTCCTGCACATTTCTGTGAAGGGTTCATTTTCATTCCTCAGTGACTTTCTTGTGTCAGTGCTAAGATGTTCCTGTGAATGCCTTCTGATATATATTTGTGTCCATTCTATAGCTGCTGTGATATCTGTAGATTTACAGTGTCCTTTTTATGTTTATTTGTTTCATTTTCATAAGGGGACTGATAAATTTGCCTTTAATTGCAAATTTATAAGGTCCGAACCAAGGCATGGATCGTTGAATGAGGTGCTGGAAAGGTTATTTGCTCTTCCTAACAATAGTTGGCTAGTTCATATTTTATTGCTCTAGTACATGAGATTAAGACGTCATTTACAAATACATCTCTAACAGTAGGGCATTGCAGGGAAGTGTCAGTGAGTACTGCTTTCACAACTGTAAAGCGGCACCAATTATCATTGTGCCAGGCAAAGGTGAGTTCAAGTTATTTACTCTTATCGGAAGCACTTCAGTAAAGAGGGACCGGGTATATCAACATACACACCGCTAGTTCCATGCTGAGCACCATGCTTTTGTGAGTGCACAAGTTATCAAGCACTGGGTCACTGCCACTGGGATGGCTGTGGACAGCTGCGGGAAGCATCTGGCTGTGCTCAATATCAGTGAAATAGTTCTGTCTTATGCCTTTGAATCCAGATGGCAGTATATCATTCTTGATCTTTTATTTGCCTGCACAAGGTTTTGGATCCAAATCTTCCACGCAAACCTACCTAAATGAGTAGTCTTATTATTCTTGACAACAAATGTCTACTTGACAAGTTGTTTCTATCCTTTGGAGATACATTTTGAATATTGCCTCAAGGAGAGGGGAAAGTTTATTTTTTATTTTTTGCATACTACTAAACATGACTGTTATTGCCTTCTCATGAATTATACATGTTCTGTGATTGGAAAGAAAATTTTAGTAGTACTTGTAGAAATCTTGAAATAAGATTCAGGTCAAATCAATGCGTGCACTAAAATATACTAGCAGAGTTTGCTGCCCTTCTATAATTTGAAGGTGAATTATTTTTTACTCCCATTTCTAGTAATAAGGTTGTATTATCTCTTTGCACAATCTGGTGAACAATCTGTGTTTTAAAAGAAAAATAAGTGGGAAACTGTGGTGCATCTGTATTCAGTCTGTAATAATGAGTGTATTGTTGATTTATTCTGGGACTTTTTTTTATTGCTCAGCTAACTACACGAAGGGTGGTTCAGAAATCAGTAGACTAGCAGACAAGCATAGAACAGCAAGAAATATACTTGTATTGCCATTGGTGGCTGAATACTTCATTAATACATTTGCTATGAATAAAGAATCTTCGGACACAATGTTTGACTGGGTTAAAATCAAGAAGAGATGATTAATCCTGGTTACATTTCCATCTTCAGGTTGTCTAGCAAATAGTCGCCTGCAGGGAAAATAAAAGCTGGATTCAGCCACTTATTCTGAAGTTAAATGCATTGCAGTAACAGAGGCGCAGTTTATCCAAGCATGAATTTGTCCACCTAGATTCGAACATACATTAAGTAATTATTATTCAAAGTGCTCCATTTTTTGCTACGTACTTTAACAGACTGTCAGTTTAACAATTCAATTATGGAAAATGAGAGTACTGAAGAATTCCTGTTCTGAACTTTAACTTGTTCAGGGAGTCCTTTTTCAGCTTGATCTGTATTATTTCATTTTACTTGAGGCAGGAATCTGCAAGCTTGGCCTTCAGTATGCAGTTACTCACTTTCTATTGGCTGAAATTGTGCATCAAATCCGCTGAAGAAATTCTGGGAGCCAATGTCCCACACAGCAGCGGCGGCAGGACCATTCATCTGCATAACACACAAGTTTAGACTCAGAACCAATAGAGCATAGCATAGGCTTACTCAAAGAAGCTTGATCTCCAGCAGCTCACGTTAAGGCACGGCGCGTTTGACCCGCTGGTAGCCGCTGGCATCGGCCCGCTTGGCGCCGGCGGGTACGAGCTGTTGACGACCATCTCCAGACCAAAGCCAGAGGAGCCTGCAGGCAGGTGCATCTGCTGCATGGGGCTCATCTGAACGCAGGATGGCTGCGGCTGCCCGGCCGGGACAGCCATCGCCGACGAAGCCGCAGTGTTGCACGCCTGCTTCAGCTGCCTGCCGAAAAGATCCTCGACAATGTCGAAGCTCACCACCGGATTGGACGCGGCGATCTTCATGGACAGGAACTGCAACAACAATGTCCAGTGAGCACGGACCGCTACTACGCGCTGGCCGGAAGAAGCGGAGGTGACTGGAAGCTGCAGAGACAAGCTACGTACCTCGACTTGATTCTGCAGGGACTGGACGTAGTTGATGATCTCGTCGAGCATGCCGGCCTTGCCGGTGACCTTGCTGCACCCCGGAACCAGCTCCTGCAGGTACCTCATTCGCTCGCTGATCCTCTCCCTCCTCACCTGCGCAATCATTCATCCATGAATTCTGATAGCGACGGAACACACAAGGCGGAAACATTTCAATAATGCTTATAATTGTGAGCTTCGTACCCGCTCGGCGAGGCTGTGGCTGTCAGTGGCCTGGCCGCGACGGGCCCGGACGTGGATGTAGTCGGTCTTCTGGCCGGCGGCCGGCGACGCGGCGTCTGCCTTTTTCTTGCTCCCGGCCTTTGGCCGCTCCTGCTTCCCTTTCCCCGCAACCTCGCCACGATCACTCAGACTCAGCTGCTGCTTCCCTCTGGGTTTTTTGCAACCGTCACCGTGTTCACCCTGCCAAGTTACGATTCCACCACTGTCAGACGTGAGAAGACACATCTTGTGGAAGAGGCTTGCGCGCGCCTTTCGCAAGCATAAATCCCTCACCTTTGCGTCGTGGCAAGCGTCCGGTTTCCTCTTCCTCAAGCCGCCGCCGGCGCTGCAAGAGTCGTCGTCGTTGCCGTTGGCGGCATCCGGCGGCGCCATGTCGTTGCCGCACATGGCGCTCAGCTCCGGCCACTCCTGGAGGTAGCCGAACGCGCTGCACATTGCGCCGAACTTGTCGTCGTCGAGGCCGAGCAGGCCCTTGACGGTCTCCTGGTGCAGGATCCGCGACAGCAAGTCTCCGCCGCACTGCGCCATCACTGACACTCACACTCCTTGCCCCGACCCTGACGCCTAATTAACGGAACGTAACACCGAGAGGATCTGGGACGCGAGTCCTCCGCAGAGAAGAGAGAAGAAAACGCTGCAATTATGTAGCGAGATGGGCGTTCGAGGCTTGCGTGTCCCTTTCGCGTTGCCTCCTGAAAAATTTCCTAATCCATATATATAGGGAGAACGATGGGTTGGATTGGATGGATAGAGGAGGTGGCTCTGGGCGGGCGATCGTACTTTTCCTCGACTCCATGAGATCGGATTTGGTCCGCCCTTTAGGTGTGATCATGTGAGGTAGGGCAGGATGAGGGGCAGGTGGGGCAGTGTGTTTCAGCTCGGATGTGCACCGGTGAAAACCAGCCGTGTGTGAGTTTTTTTTTCCCGAAAGATCGTGTGTGAGTTTAAACGTAGGCCTCCAGTTAGCCGTTCCAGTGGTCATTTGAAGATTCTGGGTCACTTCTCTTTTTCTTATGCAGCTTTTCCATCTTTAGAGCGAAACAAAAACATATGTAATTCGTTCGATCAACAATCAGGATCAATGAAAATGAAAAACTTTAGTGTTTCAGTTCATAGTCATGCATGAGTTTTTGTGATTTCGGAGGGAATCCTTTCATTTGCGAGCAAGTCATACTGTTCCCAGAACCCAGATGCTCCTGTGAACTGGTGCAGGCTGGAAACCCGTTACTTTGCCATGGCATATGAACCGAACGAGGCTCGTCTAGGTGGGCGTCCGCTGAAAATGGATGTGAACTTGTGAAATTTCCCAGGGGCAAATTAAAAACGGACGAGTGGGGAGGTGACAGCTGCCCCAGTAACAGCATTGACAGCTCAATCTTCTCTGTATCGGTCAGGGCCTTGTTCCCCACCGCGCGATGCCTGCCGTGCGTAATTTGCACGAAGTTCTCCGGAGTGATACTAGTAATAACCTTTTGAAAATTTACGGTTTGATATACTCCCTCGATTCTGAAGTTATTAACGTTGGTTAGTTCAAATTTGAGTAAAAAGAAAAAAAAAAGAACTGAGGAGTATGCTGTTCACTGGGTGTGTCGTCTTAGCTCACCGTACGATGATTTTCTTTTCTAGAACATTGGAATAAGAAAAGCTCTTCAGTTTGATCTGCTATAGCTTGCAAAAATTAGACTGAAATCTACACTAAAAGTATAAAACAAATGTCCATGCCGAAGAAGGAAATAATAACAGAAATATATCCTGAAAAAGTGCAAATCAATATGGTAGGGAGAGGGCACTACATCAAGCACTGTACACGTGCACATCGGCTTGGTCCTGCAACGATGACTCTTGACATACAGTGTTTGATACGCTGCTGCCTTGTATTTTCAAACAACCTGAAAATGGAGAGCTGTTTTTGTTCCCAGAAATTTGAATAGGATCGAGCTATTCGTGCGTGCGTGCATGCTTCCTCCATGGCTCCTCCATCACCTATTCCACCAGCCGCTCGAAGCCTCGAACTGCATCATGCAGTTTGGCGGTTGTTCTGGGATAGTAGCGATATGTTACGTGCGCTGCATTAGGCAGATGCAACGTCCTCCCCATCTCCTGTTGTTTTTGCGGCCGCGTGGTTTCGTTCCAGATGATCGAACTGCAAATCATCCAACGAATCGTCTGGATCCAAATGATCGGCACGCACTGCTTTTATCTTTACGTCGCCTGTTTACAAAATTAAAGCCATGTTCATTACCACGCGTTGTTGCTTTCGCCAGAACGCAGCACTTCGCTAGGTGGCATCGGCAACAGTCCGTGCCTAGTTGGATCGTGGTACGCGTTGGCGTTCCACTGGTTCCTTGGAACAGGTTTGCCGAAAGCAGCAGCAGATCCCTGCTCCGTCGACCAGCTCTCACAGGATTTCCGGCAAAACCCCGGTGTTCTATTAAGGGAATGGGCCCGGCAGCATGTGCGTGGCCAGCGTCCCATCCTCACGCTGCCGCCGGTGAACTCGAGAGAGCACCACGGCGGCACGGCCATGCGGTGAGCGCGACCGCCTCCATACCCGTGGCCATCACCGAGCTGTTCGCTAATAACCTTTTCTTGGCGCCCATGCGTTGCGTCCAGGCGCCATCTAATCACTGAGTCATCCCGCACGCACGGTGGTTCGATGGCGTTCCAGAAAGAGCACGCGCGCCGTCAATTTTATCTACAAGCACTCGGGGTGGACGACGGGATTCAAATCAATTCAAAGCCATGCCACTGGCACGATGCCCACCCCAACCTCCCCCCCCCTGCACACATGGCCATGACTGGCTGGTCCATCGATCCGTCCATGTGGCGTTCACGCCCCATCGACAAGTGATAAGGTGCGCCCTGGCAGCAAGTTGCAGAGAGAGGTTATTAGCGTGCAGCCTGGAGTCTGCATGCTACGGGCGCCACTTGAACGAACACGTGGGGTTTGCCGTGAACATTTCCATCGTATCGCAAAAACTGTTGGAGGTTACAATTGCTTGCCGTAACTAATTCGAAGTTCTATCTTGTTCGTGTACCTCTCAAAAGCGACCAAAGATCCCATCAGACCTGGCCGCATTGAAATGGACCGTGCCACGGCACAGGTTGCTTGGTGAAATCCTCGCCACACCCCAGTTACGGTGCACCTCACCTCGCTCCACTGTCATGGGCACTCGAACTTTTGTCTCGATGCAGCAAATCCACTTCGCGTTCAGGCTTTCTTTCCTTCTCTGAGTGGCTACGATTTGAAAGAAAAGGCGTTGTGGTAATTGCTGGAGCTTTCACTCACATTATCAAGATCTACTTATTGATCCCATGAATGAATTCAGAAAAGGGCAAAAAAAAAATTCTGGAGTACCGGAATATTGGACCTACAATTATCAACTAGTGGTAATTAGGATCATGTCTGAATCTGATAGCTACTCAATTATCTGTCCCTTAGTGATCCTAGCTTCTAAAATCGAGGCACTTGAAACCTACACGGGGGTAATGATAAAGCTGCACTGCACTGGTTCATCAGCATCTGGGGTGTCTTCATCGAGTTTGTTGGCCTCCAGATTAGGGCCCCTGTCCCTGAGCTGGGCTCTTTTTTCTGGTGGCTCCCCTTCTGTCCGTCCGGCGTAGGCACCCTTTTGCTCTATCCACAGCTGTCAGGATAAGGTCGAGGCACAATGTCACGACTGGGGAAACAGGGACCCTAACTGCTGAAATGGAAAACATACCAGTTCCAACAACTATTTCATTGCAAATTAAAAAAAACAAATCAATTTGCAACTAGTAGTACTATTATCTGAATTAGCGTTTCAGTTGGAATAGTGCGCGCAGTTCCGTCCAGTTGCAGCGGCACACCCATCTGAAAGTGAAACCTGAAGTGCCTGTTCATTCAAGTGCACTGAATAAAAGACCATTCATTAATCAGTGGCATCAGCATCACTAAGAGATCGATCACTAGTCATTTCCGATGGCGCGTATCCCTGCAGCTGATCCACATTTCCATCTAACTAACACTAGTGGGTGTCGGCAAAACAATGGGTGGTGGCACACACATCGGCCTCATACGGCCACTAAAAGCCTTGGCCCGAGGAACGCCTGATTAACCATGCATCTGGCCCCTGAACCTGCTAAACCAAAGTCACCCTCGTCAAGACAGTGCGTGTTGTCGCCACCACTCACGCCACGATAGATTACAACCAGTAGCACTCTTCAGTCTGCGGCAAAAAGCTAAGCACACTTTGATCAGCAGCCATGCGGCATCGCCCTGCCAGCCTCTCCTCCTCGCCACTCGCAGCCTGGGAGGCGCGGACACGGAGGCAGGCAGCAGGCATGGCCGTGGCCGCGGCGCACTCGGCAGGGAAAGGGACGCTTGGGCTCCGCGCACCGAACCTGGGCAGAGACACCGGGAAGAAAGCGAGGCTGCTATTCGATCCACGATCCACTGGTCCACTCGCTTAGGCAAAGGGGCTGCCTGGTAGGCTATATAGTAGTCGCTGGTGACGGAGAGAGACCCTGCGAGTGCGATCAGTGCGCTCCAGCTGCCACGGGAGCAAAGCAAAGCAGCCAAGATGATGAGCAGGAATCATTGCAGGATCTTGACGCGGAGAACGGCAGGCAGGCAGGCAGGCGTGTCAGGAACAAAGGCGAATAGGGAAAGCTTTGGTTGGTTGCGCTTCCAGGCTGAAAGTTTCGGCTTGATCATCACGCTGGATGCCCGAACAGCCGGCGTTGGTTCGGAGCAGGTGTCTGCGCCGCGGCGAGCCACGAGGCGGTTGGGAACTTGGGATGTTTCCGCTGCACAAAAGCTTTTTACAAGGACGGACGTGTCGTGTACAGCTGAAACTGAAGAGGTAACGAGACCAGGATCGGATCGGAGCAGCCGGTCAGCGGAAGCAGGCTGATCTGATGCGCGATGGACAAACGACGAAGCGGCGGGGGTGTTTCAGAACGTGTATCTAATCGCGCTTGAAGTATCTACTGCTCGAGAGCTCTCGACCTGGTGCGACAACCGAAGGCGGCTGATTGAGGTGATCAAGAGGTCATCATGGTGCCTTGGCTGAGTGGCTGGGGCTCGGTACGCTGAACCTGGACGAAGGGAGGAGGCATATCATCAGCTGATCTGACTGTAATGTGGATGGGTTTTGGTGTTTTGGACAAAAGACGTAACCCGTGGAGTGGGTTTCCATCGGAGCTCTGTTTCCCTTGTCCGGAAAGGGACTGTATTATGAATGAACATTCATTCAGCAAAGGGAGGCGAGATTAAAATAAAATTCAGAACTCGCACAACATTCATACATAGGTTCAAAGTATTTCTCGTGTTGCAGCAGAACCTATAGTAAACAAAATGGACCCATAAAAGGAGATATTTAGTGATGTTTTTTTTACAGGGGATATCCAGTCTATTTTCTGAATCATATAGTAACAGAACCAATTAAGTTTCCAGGACGATATTTTGTGCAAGCCATCAAAAGTAATGGAAGTATATAGAGCTAGAGAATCCCATTCATTTTGGTCATGCTTTGTTCAACAAAAAGAACTTTGCAGACTTTGCAAGAGTACAAAATGACAAGCATTCAGCCAGGGGAAAAAAAATATGGATCACATCAGTTGATCACATCTACTGATTTTACATGCAGCTAGTTGTCAATACAACAAATAAAAGAACTCTACTGAAATACGTGATGATATTACATGTTGTCAATACAACAAATAAAGAACTCTACTGAAATACGTGAGGATGAAAAATATCATCACATCAAGCATTTCATTTGGACAATACAACAGCTACCATCTATACAGAAGGCGGTTAGCTTTGTAGCATGTACAACGAGTCAAGGTCTACTAAGGACTACTAACCAACTCAAACAAACATAGCCAACTTTCAAGTTAGTGCAAGTGACCGAGGTTTTGAGAAAATATTCAACTTCCTCTGGAAAAATCGAGATGGTTTTGATATTGTCTGCTTGTGAATTGAGTTATCAGGGGCATCCTCAACGACATCTGTGGCATTCACTTCTTGTGAGCATGAATTGGTAAACTGATCGCTATGGCTCATATCCCTGAGAATATTAAGCAGCTTGATCGAACAACTCTTCACTTCATCAATTCCATTCACTGACAGGTCAACAAGGGCAGGGATCACACCTTCCTTTATTACAAGTAAACAATCTTCAACTCTTCGGGAACATATTGTGAAAAGAATGACCAATGCATGCTCACGTTCCTTAGGGCTTCCTGCGTCCAAATACTCAGCAATGGACCCAAGACATCGATCAGTTGTAGTAATCAGCACAGCAGCTTCTTCCATGTCACATAAGTTCCTCAAAATTTTCAAGCAACACTCCCCGAAGCTTCCTTCAGTATAAATGGGAACAAGTTTTGAGATTATTCTCATTGAAATCAAAATTGATTTCATATCAGTGTCAGATGAAAGCTCGCAGATAATCTTCAATGAAAGCTCAAGGCCTTCTGTGTCTTCAGATGACAATATTTTTAACAATGGCGTAGTAAGATGAGAGGCAAT
The DNA here is from genome assembly GCA_001602315.1 of Zoysia pacifica. Taxonomy (NCBI): domain Eukaryota; kingdom Viridiplantae; phylum Streptophyta; class Magnoliopsida; order Poales; family Poaceae; genus Zoysia; species Zoysia pacifica. The sequence continues at coordinate 129,484 of BCLH01000279.1, forward strand.
TGAATGGGATTTTGGACAGCTTGAGTGTTGAACAAACTCATGCAGTACCAATAAAGCTTCAAGTTTTAACTCAGAATCGAGAAAGGTTGCGAACAGACGAAATGCTTTTTCGTCCACAGATGGAACCTGAGTCCTACATGTTAAAAAAGAGATATTTTTAAAAGAAACCAATGGAATACAATGTATAAGTAGCAGCACCCCAAGAACAAGAAACTAGTGAAATACATAAACATAAGAGGCTGACTCATTTGTGTTGGGGGACGAGGTATTAAACATAAGAGGCTGACTCATTTGTGTTGGGGGACGAGGAATTATAAATATATGTCCACTTTAAGATTGATGAAGTGCTGATGCAGATTTATCAGATATGCTCTCACCTGCTACTGGAAAGAAAAGAAAGAAAAAGTTGGAAGCCAGCTTTCTTAGCTTCAACACTGTATATGCCACTATCATCCCCCAAGAATTCAAGGAAAGCTTCTACAAATCCATTTGCCACCAAAGCACATTCATCATCAAGAATGTTCTTCAAATCTTGAATAGACTTAACTTGCAGTTCCAGTGGGAACATGGACAACTCATGAAAGAACTTCAGGAATATGTCCTGGTTGAAGTAGTGCAAGGACAGACACTTCTGATAGTCCATGTTCCAAGAGAACAAGGATACATTATCTTTCGGCTCTTCCATGTCCCTTGTGTGGGGTGCATCCGAGATATAACTGGCATCAGATAATGCAACAGATGCATTGCTGTGATCAATCACAAAATCACGGGCTTTTCCAGCAATGAGAGGTACTGAAACATTGTGCAAACTTGACGTAGAGTAACCTTGCAATTGCTCAGGTAAGTAACCGTGAGCACTTTTGCCTGGAGTAATAACATCTGAAACTGTGAAACCATGTTCTTTGCACCAATTGCAAATGAGATCTCTCATGCAGGTATTTGGAATCAACGAAAAGTTGTCTAGCTTCACCTCCGTCCTAGGACAAGTATCATGACCCTCATTGAACCATCTCTCAATGCATTCTCTTTCATAAGTCCCTCCTGATGCTATTATAACAGGGTCATGCATAAGCTTGGCTGATATTGGGCAACAGAACTCTGCCGGTGGTGTAGCTGCTCCAGACATACTATTACGATCTTCATCTCTCTGAAAGCTCATAGGTGTATGGTATTTAACAGGAGTACTGGCATCACTGGAAGTTGTGCTAGGAGTCAAAGACTGACTCTCAGTTTGCATATTCTCTTTCTGTTCACTGGAGTCTGGTCTGATCCTCTTTCCATAATTCTTGATAAGATACAGAAAAAATTTAAGGACACCCTCCTTTTTGGGATCAATACCGCTAGTCTTGTCATGAAGTTTCTTGATTGCTCGTCTTTCAATTAAGGTAGCTTTAGGAGACGTAAGATTCAATTTTGAAGCAGCCTGCAGGTATGCCTCCAGTTCTAATTCTTCAGTTGTGTCAGATTGTCGAAGCATTTGTAAGATAATTTTGCCAGCCTCTTCTTCCTTCGGATCAAGAACAAATTCAATATGCCGAAGATCGTTATGGACTTCAGCAATCTGTATGAAGTAGTCATAGAGCAACAATCAAACAAAGGTTTACTAGTATCACATAAGAGTACAAAATAATACTGTAAATCAATACATTCTTATGTATAGGCCTGCAGGAGTACCTGAAATTAAAATAAGCATAATCTTGTTGATATGTTACCTACTTTAGGTTCTCTATTACCTCATGTTTTAATGCACTGCTCAGAAGAAGTGGATGTGGTGGACACAGTGAGAAACAGGTTATTCAGTGACCATTGGAAGGTGAAGGTGAAGTCTACGGCTACAATCCCTTCTAATTGAAGAGCAGAGTTCGGGCCCTTGGTTCAAGAAGTACAAGAAGACTTGGCATATTTAAGGTGCATTTTTTCCTTTATTAAGTGCACAAATAACGTAGCAGCTTGCACACAGGAAGGAATTACTCATTTTCTTATAAAACCTATGGTAAAAAAATAATTGACATGTACAAACAAAACGTAGTAAAGCATTAAACCAAATCAGCTAACCTGATTAGCCAGTGCTGGTGGAACCATATTCTGAATTAGGAACAAACTCCGCATGAGTGAGTCCCTGATCCTTTCACACCTAGCTACAACTGCTTCTCCAGTAATAGCCTGAAACACAAATTGCCAAATTAAATATATCATAAAAGGATGGGAAATCAACAATGGATATAAGATACCACAATCTTCAGACTCCCAGCAATAAAACGTACCAAATAGAGCTTACTACATTCGACGCAGTGAAGAATAATGAGTTTCCCTTTCTCAACAATATTGTATAGGCTGCATAATTCCTGTATACCCGCTTTACATCCGGGTCGAGCTGCCTCTATGGATGGAAGAATAGAAGATACTTTATCCAACATCATTGTCAGCTCAGTACATATTGAATGGTGAACCTGAAAGTGAAGAAACATTAAACAAGAAATCATCAACAAATAGGTACAGACTTTCCCTTCCAAAAGATATTAGCGTATAGTTCACCTTCGGATAAGATTTATGCTCAGATAAACCCATCACTTCATTATTGCTGTTATCCATCCACAGCGAGACTCCCCAATCTTAATCTCAGGTTCCTTGAACTGTTTGTTAAAAGATCATAATGTCAAGAAGAATTAAGGAAATAAATTGTATCCCATCTTATCATGACACTGAATAATGCTGCTAAGATCATAGCAAAGAAAATCTCAGAAGCCTTGAACTGCTTGATAAATGTATGGCTGGTTCACTTCAGTCAAACAAATATCACTAATCTCAAAGGACATGGTAGCTCAGTGCATCAAGGATAAGTTAACTGTGCTTATTCAGCAAGTATTATTCATCAACTTGGGTAAATGAGATAAGTAATTAGTCAACTATTGAACTAAATACAAATTATAAGGTCAAATGTCTACCTAAATAACACTTTGATGTTTGAAAAATGGGCAATTAGCATGCGCACACATAAAAGTCAATACCTTGACATTCTGTTACCCATTGCTAAAAGGAATACTAGTCCCACGCCAACTCCCCGTACCCCACCATCGGAGAAAGTCAATGAACTGGCCAAATCTGCCTTTTGTTCTTTGGAACATTGAG
>BCLH01000279.1:132712-143390 GCA_001602315.1 Zoysia pacifica
CTGACAGAAAAAAGCTAGGACGTTTCGGTCCCACGAGAGAAAACGATAAGAATAGCCAATCAATCATCAACTTCGTCGCTGGAGTACAAGTCAGACAGAAACGGAACAATCATCTGAAATCATCAAACGTCCCCATGAGGACTACCTTGCGCTTGCGAGACGATCTCCCCGCGCTCGTTGGAGGAGTGAATCGGACCGATCAATCCAAAGGTAGTGATCAGGCGCTGCAATCCTGCTACCCGAAACCGCAGCCGATGCGCCTTGTTAGTCCCTGGAAGAACAGGAAAAGAAAACGCTCACTCAACCACACACGACGAACCCCGAACGAGATGGACAAGTAAAGAAACGGCAGACGAAAAAGGGGAGGAGAAACGGATGAAGCAACGAACCGGTGGAATGGAATGAGGCTCCTCCCCGCCGCGCACGAGAGTCCCCTCCTCGCTCACTGAACCGCGGCCGCCTCTTCCTCGCCGCGTCAGTTCACGAGGAGCGATCGAGCAGGAGGTTGCGTGTCCTCCCTCCTCTTCCTCGGTCGCCACTCGCCACCACCTGCCTCCGCCTGGAGGGGAGAGAAGTGGTGGAAGACGGATAAAGATGGCGCGCGAAGAGAGAGAGAGGAAAGGGCGAGGGCGGAAGGAATGATGAGAGAGGAGATGACGCAGTGGCAGTGTGGCACACGCGCCGCGCACGCTGCTGGTGTTTATTCTTTTCGGGCTCGTGTCGAATCCTCCCTTCTCCCACCGCGACGAGAGGGACCTGACCCGACCGCCCAGTGCCCACCCCACCACCACCACCTTCCCTCCCGGTCGTCGCATTAGCGTTTCGTGGGCCCCGCCATCCCATCGATGGCGGCATGGCGCCACCTCTACTTATCTGGCTCGCCGGTCTCGGCCGAGAAAGAGATGGAGAAGAAAGGGATTGTACTCCTCCAGATGAGATCGTTCTATTGGCGGGGCCCGCGCGGCGACCGGCCGGCGATGGTTTTCTGTGGCGGCTGCTGGCGGCCCCCGCAGGCAACGCGCCACCTTCCACGATGACGTGCTCCTCTACGTCCGCAGTTGGGCACCCACGGACCCACTCACCCACAGCCAGCCGCTCTGCGCGCGAGCGCGTCGCGCGCCTCGCGGGCGCAGCCACCTGAAACCTTCCGGGAGACCGCGGGATTCTGAAGAACCTAACGGACGGATCAATGATTCGATGGTACGTGTAGCAGGGCATAGCAGGCAGTAGGTTAAGACCGTCATGTTCGGAGAAGATTCGGCCTCGAGCTAACGACGACGACCTGAGACTTCAGATGAGACGCAGAGCTCGCTCAGAATGACCGAGGGAGAGAGTCCTCGCGCCGTCCTGGTTCAACCAACGGACACTCGCGCTCTCTACACGGTGGCCACTGACCACACGGCGCTCTCCACACCATGAACCGAGCGAACGGCGCGGTGCTCTCTACACGGTGACTGGTGAAGAAGGGTGATCCGTTTCGTATCTCCGAGGAGGCCGAGGCAGGTGAACGAAATGACGATCAGGCTCGGTTAAAGGAGATCCACAGGTGACGGCCCTGCGCGTTTGTTCGTCTGTCTGTTTGTTCCGACGTGTCGGGGTATCGGACGCGGTTACCCACACTACGCAGTGGCAGGTGAAAAGATGGCCGGTCGATTATTCTGCCCGTCTCTCTCGCGCCGAATGCTCGATCGGACTTAAGCCTACGGCGGCAGATAAACGCGCTTGTGTACTTGGCGCGTTGCGAGAGACGGGATCGCGCTCTTCCACGAGCGGACGGACGCGGCTGCGTAAGTCTGCAGCTGTCGCGAATGAGTTCGCCACGGTGGAAAGCGCGACCTTTTTCGACCGAGAAAAGTCTTCGGTCTTCTCTGGTTTCACGGGAGAAAGTGAACGTACTGCAAATTTATCAAAGAATTTCATCTTCTTCTTTTTTTAACCATTAGATCCTAAGCAAGTTACTAAATCCGAACCGTTAAACTCATTTGAACATCTCATCGCCCCCGCAGCTACCCTACCTCCGCCTCCCCGCCTCCTACCTCCTCACACCACTCTGCCTCCCTAACTCCCCGCTGACTTCTCACCTTTTCCCCGCGCCCGCCTGGCTCACTGCTACTCGCACTCATCGCACCTGCCTGCCTCCTCTGCAAAACTTCCCTTCCTCCCCACCCCCACCTCCAGCTACATGTTGCCACCCAAAGGAAATCTCGGCCTCCAATCCCCCCCCTTCCATCCCGACGAGCTCTGCCCCAAGTTGCTGCCCTTTCCAGCTCTGTGCCAGTCTATCCCAGCCATCGGTTTGGAATCGATTGGACGGAGCGGCGGTTGGGTACTTGGCTGCGTAATGAGTACGAGCGGCGCAGAGATGGGCAGAGACTCGGGGTCTTGCGGTGGGCAGGCTATTTGTGTGCCGGCGTTCTCTGTTTCGGTGGAGACCCGACCGACGGCTGAACGGGACGGGACTCATCTGTAGTCAGGTCAACACGGCTCATAGAGTCAAACCTCTTGAGCCATCTAGGTGTTTACTTTCTCTGGTTCTGGAGTTACAGATTTGTGTGCCTCATTATTTCGTTTATTAGGTGGTGATGTCTGCAGCTGGGAGACTAGCCATGATTTATTTAGATTGTAGCTTGTAGGACTGCTTTGTTATTGATTCATAGGATTTAATTTGTAGGTCCTTATCACAGGCTCAAATGTCCTGCCGGTGCCCTCCAGGTTTGGTGTTGAAGGTGATGCTCTAGGTCAAGCAGGTACATCATGGCAGGTCCGCTCTTCTCACCTATTTTTTTTCTCATGTTTCCATCACCAGTTTATTATTTGTGCATGAAAGAAAACATCATATATGATTTATGTTCTAACAATATAATAAATTTTGCTTGCTTAGTTGTTTTCTCTGTTAGTGGCAAATTGTTTAGTAGATGACAGTGTCGTATACCAGTATATTGTAACTTTTATAGCTTACTAAATGTTGACAACAATTGTTAGAAAAGGTTTTCAGTATACGAAATGATTTGATATGGTTATCCGATTCTATTTTTGCATGCAATAAGACAATCAAATTTAATTGTCGATCTTTTAGTTACTAATTATTCCTTGAGATTGGTGATATCATCATCTTCTTTTACACATGGCCTTTGTGTTTTGGATTTGGATCTTTTTGTATTTTAAAATATTAAAAAGTCCAATAATTCAAGTACTATTCCTCGATGTTTAAGGCTGAGTGCCTTTTTTTTTTTGTGACTGGAGAGATTGCAATAATGTTGTGGCTGATGCCTCTGATATGATAGAATTAAAGAAAATGAGGTGCCTTTCGTATCTTTTTTTTGCTGGAGTCCCATACTTATCATTCATTCTTTCCTCTTAGCAATATATAATCTGACATTTTTATTATGTGATAATTTTTAGACTTTGCAAGGATTTTTCTTCAATCCTCATCTTAAATGAGTTAAATCTATAATTATTGAGGCTACAGAAAAGTTTTTCTCCTCTTTATCACTAGGTAAGATGAATCAATACTCTTTTCTATTTTATGTTATCCTCGTACGAAGATACCAGATATCTCTACTTCTTTAAAAGTGTGAATTGGTCAGTGTTGCCTTTCTGCTTTCGGGCGATCTCAACCGTCGAATCTTCATCCAACCGTTCGTCGCGCTCATGCGCCGACAACTGGGGTCACCGCAGCCCACTCGTCCGTCGTCCTCCGCATGCACCGAACCGAAGCGCACCGCTGACCCCTGCCGCCGCAGCTGCTCCCCTGCCCTGGCCTGCCGCTGCACCGCTCCCCTCAACCCGCGCCGCCGCAGCTGCTCCCCGCCCAGGCCTGCGCCGCTCCCTCTCTGTCCGTGCCGCTGCAGGTGCTCCCTCGCCGTGGCCTGCACCGCTCCCCTGCAGCCCGCGCCGCAGCGGCTGCTCCCCCGCCCCGCCCTGCGCTGCTTCGCCTCAGCCAGCGACTCCTTCCACACCTGCATCGAACGCTCCGCAAGTCCGCGACGCACTGCACCAGCGCTGCTCCTCCCCCAGACCGCACCTGTACGACGCGCGACCAGCTACCCTACCTCCCCCGCTACCGCGGCTTCCTCTCCCCGCAGCGCAGAGTGGTGAGTGTGGATCGAGGAGGGAGATCGAGAAGTGGTGCTTGAGGGGAGCACGCGACCGAGGAGTGGCAGCGGGACGAGAAGCTATCGGCTACGAGGAGTGGATTGCGACGGCGTCCCCCCACGGGGCTCAATCCGGCGCCACCTGCTGCGGCGGCGGCGCCTCCGCAGCCGAGGAGGGTGGTGGTTGCGCGGGCCATCCGGATGGCGACCTACGATAGAAGACGGATCTTGCCACCTCAACCAACTGGACTCTCCTTGATATGTAAGTGATTCCCTGCCAAGATAGTGCTCTGTTCGATTGTTTGCTTCCTACGAGATTGTCGGCCACGGCACAGATCTCGTCAAGCTTTGGGCGGACGTTTCAATCAGCTTTATAGTGGACTCTTTATTTTTGCACTCTTGTTCAGTGCTGGGCAATTGCATTTCAGATGCAGGATTTGCCGTTGTTGATCCTTGTATTGTAGTTGCTGCTGCACTTATGTACAATATCGATTGTCCAATGAGAGCATTTGCATTGTTTTTTTTTTTTGTGTGATGGGAGAATTATAGAGTAAAGGTTTCGAGAAGCCGCCCCATTTTCAACGAATTGATCGCCTGTTGATGTTGTAAACTACGAATCAGAAAAAAGAATGTTAATTTCAGGTTTAACTGAGATCAAATTAGATTCATTGATTGATAGCACGTACATAATTTCTTTGATCCTTTAGAAAATCCAAGAAACAAAAAATTCCTGCCCTTTGCAAGAAGTGTTGATCGACCTTCTGAAAGCATTTAGTTTGCAATCATATTTCAGTGTGGTGCTATTGGGATTGTGGCTAGGCAATTCTTTGTTCTCCTTTTCGTAGAATCCTCAGCTGCCTTCATTACTTTTTGTTCCTGTCCTTGTTCTGTTGACCTCCATGTTAATAATAATCAGTAAAACTTAGGTTAGTGAATAAAAATGATTAAAGATCAATCTAAACAGTAGGAATTGTAAATGTACGAGTAATAACCAGGAAAATGCATGACATTGAGTATACCTTACTACTTAAAATGGATCATGAATTTATTTGATGTGAAAGAATTAATATACAATAATAGAAGCTTGTTGTCAGTAAGATACTTAGACTTGTAACTCAAAGTTCAGTAGAACTGTCATTTTCACTTGAAAATGATGCCTCTTCAACAAGGACATGAACATGTGCCAACCAGTTCTGTTAACTACGTATCAGGTTGAAAGGATAGATATTTACAAACCAAATTACAATATTTACATGCTAATTTACCATGCAAGTAGCATCGCTTAGGATAGCAGCTTTGTGAGCTTTAACTCATTTATCTCAGCCAAGCTTCCGCAAAGAATGCTGAAACCTTCAAAGGTGTTCATATATTCTCCAATAAGATGGTAGGTCATTCAGATTTGGTTTCACTATAAAATAATAAAGTGGAGCTATTTAGTCATAATGAACAAGAATTATTTTGATGCACATGACAGCTAATCAACCATTTCTCTTAAAGAAAAAAAAAAGCATATCGATGGGTGGTGATGACAGGGAAAAGAGGAGGCTTCCTGAGGTGATGCAGAGCTGCATTGATTTTCATAACATTCATAGAATCTGAATTTCATATTTTAGAGTGACAACAGTAATTTGTGCTGATTGTAGCGCTCCTGTTCCCAACTGGGCATTAATACTCTCAACATCAGTTCGTTAGTGTTTTTCTCAAGCACCAACCCGTTAGTATTTTGTAACAGGTAATTACGGAACATGCCCCCTTACATCTCACAGTTATGTGTTTCATAGCCTTCACGTTTTTTTAAAAGGAAACTGTTTTTGAATCAGATTTCTGAATATAGTCATGCGTATTGCACTATTCAATCTCGTGCCAAAGTAGTATTTTATTTTGTTCACTATTTGAATCGTTGCAGAATGACTACCTCTATTCATGCAGATCAGCTAACATTGGAGCATTCTATGCCTGAAATATTCTGGTATTCAGTAGCTAAATATTTTGTTGGATAAAAAAGAGTTAGAAGCTGAATCGAGAAACTTAAAGCTTCTTTGGTGGCCACTGAGATCATGCTCAAGCGTGAACGAGCTGCTCAAAATCTTTCTTCAGCTGAAACAAGAAAGTGTAGAAGACCTTAAGAAATGTTTAGGCATTCAGAAAGGATGTGTTGCCAATTAAAGTTCCATTCAAATGATTTGGTGCCCCACTATTTCAGCTTTTAATTTCTCATTTGTGTCATCAAATTCTCATTTTATCCATTGATTTTGCCATGATCATGTCATGTTACTGACAAGAATACTTGCACAACTGAGTTTTCCACGCAGTGAGGTTCAAGAATGTCATCAAATGTGCTTGCAACAATCATCAAAGGAACCTTAGTTTATTTAGAAATCTCCAGTGGTTTGTTCATCAGATGCTTCTCCATGTGGCAGAGTTGAGACCTTGGAGTTCCTAATAAAAGCATAAACATCCAAATAAGCTTTGTGAATAGAATATTGATAAGTTTAAATAAAGTGGTTTAGAATGTTAAGATGTTTTCATCCGTAGGGGAGCGTGGGCGTTTGACTAGTGCATTGTAATTTTCTATGTTAGGTTACGTAATTTCTTATGTTGAGTTTTATATTGTTTCTATATTGAAATAAAATATATCAGAATAGAAGTTTTTGTCCCATGAGTTTTATGTAAGATGAACCATACAGCATAGGTATTATAGCTGTCATTTTTAGCTTTTTTTTTTTTCTTACACGTATAGCATGGTAACTCTAGGTTTTATTTTACATATATCTCTGTTTTTTAAACAATAATCAGTGGGTCGTCCCTCACTATTTCTTTCACATATATCTGGTAGATGAAAAGGTTTCATTGATCCATTAAATTATATTTTCATATCATTTTCTAAGTATTTATAAATTACTGGAGCAACATACCGAAAAATCATCTAAGTATACTCTTAGTACTGGTCTCGACTCTAGAGCAATAGCTCGAAGAAACTACGGAGTAGGTCAATTGATTAAGAAAGGTAGTAGTGCTAGTAGTATTAGAGTTTAGAGTAGGTGACCACGACCCGGAGGCTGAGTGCATCGAGCAAGACAGAATGGTCGTCATTTTTTTTTCTCACAATTCCATTCCATGGTGCAAATCACGCAATGACTCTCTTCGATTTTAAATTATTAACGTAGTTGATTTTTAAAATTAATTTTAACTATTTATTTTATTTAATAAATTTATTTTAATGTGTAAAATTATTAGCTGTGATTTATATTTCATCAATGATAAAACAAATAATAATATTTATTTTATATGTTTGAACAAATTTTTTAAATTAGACGAATAATCAAATATGATATAAAAAGTGAACGGTGTCAATATTTTAAAACCAGAGAGTAATAATTTATTATTTAAATTATTTTTACAATTTTACATATTTAAATTAATTTTTAAATAAAATAAATTATTAAAAGTTAACAATAATATTAATTTAGAAACGGTAAGAGAGAGGAAACCATCGCAAACCGGGGGCCACCTCGCAACCACCGGAGCAGCGTCGAGCAGCCAAGACGACGTTACAAATTAATCCAACGATTTACGTGGACAGGTCAGGTGCCATGCAGCCACGTCAAAAGCGTCTGAACGTTGCAGCGCAAGGGAGACGGAACATTTTGTTTATGAGGAGCGAGTGAGCCGTGAGCGGCTCCTCATAAACCTGCCTCGATCAGAGCCGTGAGCGGGCGCAGTCTGACGTCAACGCGTGTATGACGTCTTGCGTCACTGTTCGGCAGCCGGCAGGCAAGTGCAGCAGGTCGTGGCGACGAACCGACGTTTTTTCGCTCGTGTTTGCTTGGTCATCCGTCCAGTGCCAGTAAATGTCAGCTGGGCCAGGCTGCAGACTAATCTTGATCGAAACTGCGGAAGGCCGGGCCGTAAATTAGTGGATTGTGGCCTGGGGAACACATCCCAGCCCATATCCGGCGCTCCCCTCATTCAACCACGCTCTCCGCCTCCTCGCCTCCAGGCCCGCGGCCGCCGCGTTCCCGACGACGCTGGGCCGCACGGCTGGTAGGGCGCCGCAGTGGGCTGGGCGCGCCGCCACCTTGGGCTTCCCACGGACAGCTAAGCCTCAAGGTAAGCAGAAATCCCATTGAGAGGCCTTCCGAGTCTTGGAACATTTTTACCTTGTTGAATTTTTGTTAGTGGAGTGTGGAGTCTTTTTTTTTTGAATTTTTGTTACTGGAGTTTTGGATTGCTGATTTCCATCTTAACTGGACTCGTATTGAGCAAGAATTGATGGGCTGCGCCGGTCTTTTTAACCGAAAAGCGTCTTCCAAATTACGAAGAGAGGGACTCTGAGCACAACAGGGCGACAGCAGATACAGCGTGGTGGTCTCTGGTCCCCTCCTGTATCGATGACGCTTCAAATAAATGATGCAGTTTCCGATCGAATAAATAGGCTTTGCCACTAACAGTCACACATCTTTACGAGCGTTGTCTCTCGCCTTTGCAGCCACAAAGCTGAGCTACAGTATAGCAAATTTCACGCTCTTCCTGCAGATTTATTACTACTCTGTCAAGCGCCCTGTTTCTTATGCTGGATGTTTACTGCAGAACGTTACTACAAGTGCTAGTTCATGCTGTGTTGGTTAAAAGTTCTGAAGAAATGCGTTTTACTAATAATATTTCACCTGAATTCATTTGAAACTGCTAGTAATGTAAAAAGTGAAACTGCTAATGTTGCAGCAACATCAGTTTCAGGAATTAATTAGAAGAACCACGACCACCACTGATACAGCGGCAACATCAGAAGAGCCGTCGACGCAGCAACACAAGGACACATCGTTTCGCTGTTGCTGTACTTTGTGCCGGCGACATAAGAACGAACAATGAGGTTAAATGTCATTACCAGCAGGGAGGACAGGCAGCAACCACACACCTTTCTCCTCGCACAATCAAACGCAACGTTGAACGAACGGCTCCATCCCTCCCACCCAGAGCTCAGTTGCCGACAGATGCAAATACCATCATTCGCCATCGCGCATTGCCATCCATGATGCTCAGCGTCCACAGTCGAACGCACAGGCAGGGTGGCTCTCCTTTCTCGATGAGCACCTGACAAATGACAGGCCACGCTCACATGGCGATGGCAATGGCACACCCCCTTGCCATCTGGCGAAAGCACTCACTTCATCAAATGTGGGAGTAGGATTACCAACACTTTTGGTGAGTTGAAAAATTAAGAAAATACCATATACAACTACTAGCTAAGCTGCACTGCAGCTTTGGCAGAAGAAGGGCTAGAAGAAGAAGAAGGAGGAGGAGGAGGAGGAACAGCAGCTCAAACAAAATTGCCCCCAAAAAAAGGCTGCAAAAGCCCTCAAGTAAGAAAGGTTTTTAGCAGCTGCTTGCAAGCAGAAGAAAGCAACTGGGTAGTAGCAGGAGAGAGAGAAGACTATTAGAAGCCAGAAACCCTGCTTTAATGACCCCTCTAATCGTACTTTTGCACACTAAATGACAGAGCCCCGTGCCTAAGTACGTTCTCCCTCGGGCCCTCTCGATCAGCAAGCAGCCAACCGAACCGAACCCCGATGCATGCAGCAGTGCACACAGCACGGCACAATGCTGCTGCCCTGGGGTTCCCTGCCAAAAGGAATCCAACACGCCCAAAAGGCGAAGTCGAAAGGAGTGAGTGCCACCCGAGAGAGCCCTTGTTGTTTCAAGGCGCAATGCAAGCTGCCTGCAATGCAGCTCTGGTACGAGTACGACTGCACTAGTGCACTGCACGCATACAATCACAGCTGCGCATGCACTGCTGCAGAGAGGCAGAGAAAGAGAGTGAGGCCCTAGTAACCTGGTGTTGGATTTAGCATAATGGAGTACTAAGAAAGATCAATGCAGGATAATCAAGCAAACAATGAGGAGAGGAACTAAGGCTAAGATGCGATCATTAGGTCACATGGTCACACTACTGCCCTCCTAACCTCTGCATGAGTCAACTACTTAACAAACATGATGCCACTTACCGAAATTACAAAGGAAGAAGAAGGATAAAAAAGAAACTAAATAAGCCAAGGGAATGCATCCTCCCCTCCCGTATTGCGCTGCGGCGCGGCTACTCACTCATTCATGCATTGTGCTGCTGCTGATGGTGCTGATGCGGTGGCGGGTAATGGTGGTGATCATGGTGGTGGTGATGGTGGTGCGATGGCGCGGGCTGCTGCTGGCCGGAGGAAGGAGAGTGGGGAGGCATCTTCGCGAGGTGCTTATTGTTGTGCATCCACACCTTGAGGACGCGGCGGGAGACGCCGACCTCGGCGCAGAAGGCGTCGACGGCGTCGTAGTCGGGCTTGTGGATACGCCAGCCCACGCGGTGCGCGAACTCGCGCATCCGGTCCTTCTGCTCCGCGGTGAACTTGGTCCGGAACCGCTTCTTGCTCGGTGCGGGGGGAGCGGACGCCGACCCCACGGCCAGCTGGGGCGGCGGGAGCGGGCGGGCCGGCGCGGAGCCGCGGAGCTCCTCGCTCGAGGACTCCGTCAGCGCGGCGGGCGCGGATGACGGGGACGCCGGCGGGACGTGCGGGCGCATCCGCATGTGCGGCGGGGCC
>BCLH01000279.1:143415-209922 GCA_001602315.1 Zoysia pacifica
GACGCCGGGGACCGCCTCGCGGCGGTGGAAGCTGCGGTGGCAGCCGCAGGCGGCGCAGGCCAGCGCGTCGGGCCCCTCGTTCGCGGACGGCATGAACTCGCAGCAGCCGTCGAGCACGTGCGCGCCCAGCCGCGCCGCGTGGTTGCGCTGGCACTCCCGGTACCTCCACTGTGGCTGCACCACGGCGCCAGTCGTGAGGGCGAGAGTAGAGGCCGACGGAGGAGTGGGCGTGGTGCCATTCCTCGCCAGTTCTTGCTGTAGGCGAACCTGCTGGTGCTGGGCCTGGGTCCCCCCACCTCTCTCCGGCTTTCTAGGATGTGCCTGCTGGGGCTGGCGCTGAGGCTGCAGGAAGCCGGGAGGCGGCGGCAGCTGCGACGAGACGAGGGAGGAATTGGGAGGCAGTAGGGGCCTCGAGAAGGCGGCAGACTGAGACTCCGTCGTCACAGAGGAGTGCGACCCTAGCAGACCATGAGCTTGGCCGTGCACCACCTGCGGCTGCGGAGCACCAACGGGCGCAGCTGGAGCGGTGGTGTAGCGTCGTCCTCTGTTCTCCTCCTCGTCGTCTTCCTCTTCCTCCTCGTCCATGTCGTCTTCTTCCTCCTCCACATGCGATGATCCCTTGTACTCCATGGCAGCCCCTGGCTACCAAGATAGCTAGGTTGAGGTTGAGCTAACGCTCGGAGGGTTTGGCGACCTTATTAGGATAGATAATGATTCTTGCTCCCCTTTTTCTCGAGGAGTTTAGGCTGTATTTGTAGTGGTCGGTTCTGCTCTACCTGTAGGTTTCGGGGAAGAAGGTAGTGAAGGCGGAGGTTGTAGGCGTCGACGGGTGGATGGATGAAGGGGATGGATCAAATTGCTTGCTTGGTTAATCCAAGCAAGCTAGAATACAAATTACAATAGCAATAAAAATAACAATCTTGCTGCAACAAAAGCGGGGAATGTCTTGCTGTTTCCTTGAGCGAGAGATCTAAGCTAACTTAGAACACAATATAACCATCTTTATCTACGTAGGAGTACCTATATATCATCCATCGCCCTACAAGAACAGGAAGGCCCAAGGAAGAACAAGGGGGAGCTAAGCAAGAAGGCGGGGATGGGGAAGGAGGTGACCGAAGAGAGAAAGTGGCTTGCTAATACTCCAGCAAACTCTAGGGTGTGTTTGAAGGAGTCTGCCACTTCCCAATGGTGAGGGCGACCGGAGGGGGGGGGGGGGCTCATATCCTTTAAAATTCAGAGGAGCGTCTTTTATGAGAATTTAAGTATATTTTTTATTATTTGATCAAAAATCAATGGATGAAATGAACTGCTATAGTAAATCATAAACAGTAAAAATTTGCTATAAGTGTGAATGTAACAATGAAATGCTACAGTTTAACATAGTGTTTACCTCCTCTAAAAATTACTGTAGCATTTGGCGTATGAGCCCCTGCAGAGACTATGGATCCGACCTGGGGCGGTGGGATGTGAGAGAGGGATGGGAGGAAAAGCCCATGCCCACCGACAGGGCCATGTTTTACCCCCTCCCACACCTGCACTATGACCTACAGCCACCATCTCCTCCACCAATAATCTTCTTCCGCCCCATTTTCCTCGGTCCTCTCTCGCTTGTTGCTGCCGTAACGCTAAGTTAACTTTCTTTGGTTACCTATATGACAGATTTTAAAATATATTCAAATGAATATAAACTATTTATTTGTGTTGATTTTAAGGTTTAAATTGTTATTTTACTTTTTAGGAGATAAAACTTTTTTAATAATTATTAATTATTGAATAATTTAATTTGAAAATTTATTAGTGAGTTTTGGTAAGTGACAGCAATCAGAAATATGTTTCTTTATATAATTAATAGTTGAGATTAAATTTATATCTTACCTCTAAGTGACGAAACACTTAGTCTAGTTTAAAAATACTCAACTATTTTGCAGCAGTTTAAACTTCACTTCCGCTTGTCCTGTGGCCAAACACACAGAAGTGTGTACCAGTATCACCATTGACTCCAAGTACATCCGCGCATGTCGCCTACTGCCGTGCACATATAGTGCATTTACACCGTCTGAACTTGACTGGTACTCTGAGTAGGGATCCGTTTTCTCTGCATTGGTTCAGACAATGCAGGCTACTGTAGCAGATGCTGCAATTTAGAGGATGAACAGTGCTCAGCTACAATTTTCACTGTCCATAGTTACTGTATCAATTGATATTCATCTGATTTTGATCCAATGGTCCGAAGACATCCTAATGTCTGTCTCTCGGCATTTTGACCTCCAACTGGAGCGATCCTCTACTACGAAGGTACCGTAAAATATGGAATTCTCTCATTTCTTGATCAGGTATTCTCCAAAGAAAACTTACTGGATGCAATTGCTAGCTCAAGAAAATATTTCCTCCGTTTTTAAATTATTATCACTTAATTTTAACCATCTATTTTATTTAAAAATTTGATAAATATCATATACATTTTATTATAAATGAATTTATTATTAAAGTTATTTGAATTATAACTTAAAATTTTACATGTTTAAACTATTTTTTTTAAATAAGATGAATTGACAGAGTTGAATTCGAAGTCAACAGCAACATTAACATTAATTTAAAAACGGAAGAAGTATTACTCTCTCCAATTTTAAAATATTGATACTACTGATATCATATTTAACTATTTATCTTATTTAAAAAATATTAAAATATTATGTATATAAAAATAATATTATATATATTACAAATATCATTAATAATAAATACATTATAATACAATATATAATAGTATTTATTATACTTTTTAATAAGATAAATAATCAAATATGATGTTATAATTCAGGACCCGTTGGGCACACGAAATTGTTTCCAGCCGGATCCTTGCGATGGCTCGAGTATTTTTAAACCGTGACTGAAAATTAAAAAAAAATATTTAGAAATCGTACTATAAAGAGTTTTTCACTGCCGAGTTAGTACTCCGTAATCATTAAGGGCATAAGTGCGTCGCCTTTGAGGCACCAAAAATCCAAGCTAGCAGCAGCATCAGCCTAGTCGCCAGTGCAACCTCCTTCCTCCACTCCATGGCACGAGAGGGAGCCTGTGGCCGTAGCAATAGGGACCGGAGTGGTAAAATCAATAGGCCTGGCTGGACCAACAAGTAGGGGCAAAACGGTCATCAGACGCTGGACAGCTTTGGGAATTGAGGACGCTGGGGGCCCCTCCTTTCGCAAACACCATCGTCAGGACACTCTAATTAGTGTGCCACGGTCTGCCACTACCATTGATGCCCCGCTGTCATGCTTCCATCTTCTTCCCTTCCGCTTGCCGGCTTCACTTCCGCGGTTCTTCCACCCCTCTCAATGCATCAGCAGCATTTGTTAGCGCTGCGTCACAGGTTTGGATGATGAGCGTAAGGAAAACTCAGGTCTGGAAGAGGCCCAGGCTTGGTTAGTCACTTGCCAACGCAAACAGCCATAGATGCTGACCGTATATGCATGCATCGTGTAAGCAAACCCTTGCCAAAATTGCTCTCGTTCGTGCAGGTGCAGCCACAATGCGCGCATCCATCTATCTCCAACGTCCGCTCAGGGGCTGCGGCAGCTGGTTCATGACAGCACGAAGGAGCGGATGCGTCTGGTCTAATAAACCTCACCGCTTCGATATGGTTGGGAAGGTCTCCCTTTGGTCGTGTGCAGTTGATCACATCACAGCACATCGCAAGGCCCAGATAAAACGCACTACATGAAGAAGGGACCTTGATTTTAGCCTCAAATATTGGGGTGAGATGGAAGTCCATTACTTCCTTTTTTTTTTGTATTGACTTTGTATTACTGTACTATATTTTACTACTCAGTATACATCGACAAAATTTTCGAGAAGAATGGAGAGAAAAGAATCTCAACACGTGTTCTTGTTTGGCAATATCCACACAGGTCGTAGGAGAGAATGTTCGCCACGTGCGACTCCTCAATCTAATCATACTCTCTCCCTCCAAAAGCAACGTGTCTTTGCACACGGATTCAAAGCTGAATTGACCTGAGAATCTGATTCGATCCATACCCGGTGTGAGCTGAAAAATTAAACTAGCAGTACCACATCTTTCCTTCTGATGCATGGCTTCTTCTGTTCAAACACGCCGCCGCTTTGGATGGAGGTGCGTACATACCGGCACGTACTCTTTGCTGTCAAATGCTGAGGAATCTGAAATTAAAGCTGATGGCGTTAACGATAGTCACAGGTACGTGATTGTTTTCGTCTTGCAAGGGAATTTGGACAGGAATATCGCGGCTTCTTGCAAAACCACCACCTTTGAAAGTGCTCGAGTGTCTCGCACTCGCACGCCCACCACCAAGTTGCCAGTACGATCAAGCTGACCGGCGAAATAATTGAGCCAGGGAGGAAACCTGCCTGCAGTAAGCCGAGCTGCTCGCAACGGCAATCTGGCGTGCCCTGCCCCTGCGATACCAATCTATGCCGCAAAAGACGGCCACCACTTAACGCGACGGGCCAGTTCCCGGCATGCGTGCATGGTGCATGTGCTTTGGTGTCGCGCTGCTGCTGAGCTCTCGAACCCGTTTTGGGAATGCAAGTTGATTAAGGTGCCGTTGCGTTTGCTACTTTTGTTGCAGGAAGCTGGGTGCTGCTCCTTTACAACGACATGCACACGCTTCGTTTCGAAGGATGGCTAGGTATCGGTAGATAGGTGGTTACTTTCGTTGCAAAGGATTAGGAATGAAGCTGGTCGAAGCGACGATGCTGATGAGCAGCACGCAGAGATCTTGGTGAGAAAAGCAAGATAGCTAGCCATATCAACATTATGGAGTATAAGCGTGCTTAATTACTGAAAGTGATAGTTGTTGTCGCCTTGCGTTGGTGTTGACTCTGTCAATCAAGCGTTGTCATGCCGATTTCTTTGACTGATTTAGCAGTTATACAGAAAATGAGAGGTCCTTGATAAATCACTGGTGGTGTTACCTACTCATATTTTCTGGAATACTCCAAATACTAAATATGTGGCTCTGTCTGTGTCCAGGTACTTCATGGAACTGGATTGTGTACTTGGTCCTATATGTTGAAAATTCCTTCCGGATCACATGCTGATTACTCCTCTACTGAGTTGGACCCTGCCAGGTAGGGCTCTAAACGAGCCGAATTCGAGCGAGCTTGGGTGCCTAGGCTCGAGCTCGAATTCAATTCGAGCCGAGCATGAGCGAGCTCAATTTGAATTTCGATGTTGAAGTCGAGCTCGAGCTCGGCTCTATTTAGGCTTGATAATAAAATAAAAACATAAATATTATTAAAAAATAATATAAAAGATTATTTTAGATAATAAAATTGATAAATTAGCTATTAAAATATAAAAAATAATAATTATTCATCCTAATGAGCTATATCGAGCTTGATCGAGCTCGAGCTCAATAAGCCCGCGAGCTTTATATCAAGCTCGAGTTCGGCTTGTTTAGCTTTTGAGTTGAGCTTTTACCGAGTCGAACTCGAGTAGCTTGCGATCTTGAGCTTATTTTGATAGCTCTAATGTTAGGTGTTGTTTGGCAACTGGGAATTGGAAGCTGGATTTGACATCGTAGATTGAAAGGAAAGATCTAGACCCTCTATTCATCAATTATACCAAATCTTTACCTTTCATCTATTTTTCAATCTCAAACTCATCTAATATTTACACCACCTTAAGATTTGTAATCGTGCCGTTAATTCAAGGAACTACTCCTACTTGACATGGTACTCACGCTGCAACCGCGGTACGGACGCGTAGCAGCATACCGCCATGCCTCTTGAGGCTCCATTTAAAATGGAGAAATTTTTTTAATTTCTTTGTTTTTTATAAAATTAAATTAATTTCTGTAAAAATTTTATAAAATTTTTGTAAAATTCTTGTGTTCCAAATCGGGCCTGAATTTTTACCTCGACCGGTCACATACTCGCAGGTCGCCGACCGCGGCGTGCCCACACGCGTGTGCGTGCATGGCCTCTGCCTCTGCGTCTTGCTCGCGTCGCACCGCATGCATGCAGACGCAGGTCTCATTGATTCCGGGCCGCGGACGCGCAGATCAACAGCAGGGACGGACGGACTGCGCGTCTGCGCCAGGTAGATATACTGTCGGAGTAGGAGTACCGCCTCGTATTTACTGTTCCGACGCGTCTGCGCGGCTCGTTCATTTACTACGGCGTAGCGACGACGACGTACGGACGGACCGCGGCGCCGGCCGCCGGGTACCGGCGCAACTGCGCACGGCACGACGCCGTCGAACATCGACGGTAAACTCCAAACCGAGCGAACTCGCCCGCGGAAGCTTCGCACGTTCCTTGTCCGCGCTTCTCCGGTTCTGCTCATCGCGCGCCGCGCAGGCACCGCGGCCGCGCGACCGTTTTTCGTTTCCGAGGCCGAATGAGGTTGTGGCACCCGCCCCGATTCCGGAGCCCTCCTCCGTTTCCCGTTGGCGCTCAGCTTGTAATGTCGCACTGTTTTGCTTGCCCGGCGCGCCGCCCGGCGCGAGACGCGTCGATGGCCCGCGGCGCGGGGGCCCCAACCCAAGCACGGAGTGACAACTGACAACAAACGCATGTACGGGCGCGGCCGGCGCGAGCCCCTCCCTCGTGCTCCGGAGTCAGGCCGTCACGGATCCGCAGAGGCCGGCGCCAGCACCACCACCATCACCGGCCACGCGATGGAGCTGAGCTGCTACCAGTACCAGTAATCACACGCATCCGCCCGCAGCAGCGGACGGCCGGCCGCGCCCACATGACGACTGCGCGGTGTGGTCCAGGCGAGCAGGCGGCCAAGCACTAGCGACGCTCCGTGGGAGGACGGCGAGACCCGCCCCCAGGCCCACCAGCCGAGACAACGGGGTTCGCACGATCGATCGGGTTGACTGCACGGGCCAGCCAGCCAGGCCATAAAGCGCGCGCTGTACTTTCGCCGCGCATAGCCAGGACAAGTTGCCGGCTTCTCTCGGGCACGGCCCCCGCGGCCCGGCCCTGCTGATCGATGCCGAGACGCGACCGGCCCGACGAGACCATCGCGCGGGAAAAAGTTCGCCGGGCCAGGCCGCGCGCATTGGATGCCCGCTGGCTACAGTCCCGCCGTGCTTCGTGGTGCCCTGGCACGAGCTGATTGGCGATGTCACATCAGGTTTGTTCGGTTCGGTTCCGTCGCGTCGTGGCCGTCACTGGCTCACGCGTCAGGAAACCATCGCGGCACGGGCTCTATCCAGCAGTGGAATCGCACCTGTGTTAAAAGTTGGACCCCATTGCCCGCGCTCCAAAACAAAGTGCTTCACATTTCAGCTGCTCCGTCCTCCGTTCTGGGTCTCGGAGTTAGTGTGGGCGAGCCACCGCTGGAGCTGGTGGTTGTAGGAGCAGGGCCGCTCGACGTGGAGCAGGTGCCCGGCCTTCCGGATGCCGTACGGGAAGCAGTTCTCGCCCAGCTGCCTGCGCACGCACACGTCGCCCAGACACGTTTCAGAATTCATTCAGCCCGTGGTCGACTAGTGATGGAGCAATGGAAATTTCAGTGGCAGTATCAACTTGCTCATTCATCTTCTTGGCGAGCTCGATGTTGAAGAGCTTGTCCTCGTGACCTCGTCGCCCCAGATCAGCATTATTTTCTGCAACCGCGCACAGCGAGAACTCAGTTTCTGGCAGCACGTCAAGTGGGCTTTCTCGCTTTCTCCAAATGATCAGGTGGTCGTAAGAGCTACGAAGACCCAAAGTCGGTTTATTGCCCCGGCATTGCGTTTGAGCCCATGAAGAATGCTTTGTGGGCCGACTAATACTGTACTTTCAGAACTACAGTAGTAACTTCTTTTCAACACTGTAAAGAAAGATGCTTTTTCATCGTTTGCTTTTAAATTTCAATTGTTCTTGCAACACTGATGACTTGTAAACGGTTGCGGTTCAAAGATCCCATGGATGATCTCACTAGTTCTGGACCTTTTGGTACGATTTTTTTTTGAAAAAGTTTTGGTACGATATTTGCGCTCTGCAGGTCACTTTCATCAGTCCATCCCTGGCACTGAACAAATTTGAGCCACATCAAATGCTTGAATTAGCAACAGCACAAGAGAAAAACATTATTTCGAGCTGTAATGCTGCAAGCATCGATCGCCCAAACAAAACGATGATAACAAGGAGATATGGCGATGATTAAAAATACCAACAACATTCCAAGCAATTCTACTGCGTAGTCACTGTCACAGTGTTAACGATACTAGCAAACGACTAACGCAGGAAGCATGCATGCACATGCAAGCAAGCATGGAAGGGGGCCACCGGCAGTGCATTTTTGCCGGATCAGATGGCCGCGGAGGAGCCGGGGTGCTGCTGGTGCGCGCCGCCGAACATGCCGCTCCACAGGCCCAACGCACCCAGCGAGCTGATGGCGCTCTCCGGCGCGCGGCTCGCCTCTCCGTACCACTCCAGAGACAGCAGCCTGTCGGTCGCGGCCGGCTTCACATCGACGGCATCATTCTCCGCATGCGACGACCGGAGAAGCGGCGGCAGCGCCTGCAGGTGCTCGCCCAAGCCAGCAGCGTACCGGAGCGCGCTTAAAGCATGGCACTCCCCTCCGCCGCCGGCGGTCATGCCCGGCCCCGCGAAATGCGCCTCGGAGCTAGCGCTCTGATCCAGCGCCGCGGCGCCACCGGCTGAGCCCGCGAGCATCGGATCGTACTTCCAGGTCCAGTCCAGGAGGCCGAAGCTGCTGAGCGGGTCCACCGAGGCGGGGGTCGGCGGCAGCTGCTGCATGCCGGACGAGAAGGACAGGTGCAGGTCAGTCTCGGTCACGTGCCTCGCGGGCCCCTGCAGCAGCGGCGGCGCGGCGGCCGCCTGCTTCTTTGTGTTGGCGCGCTTGTTCTTGCGGCAGCCGCCACCGACGGGGACGTTGCGGAGCGAACCGCCCTTGGTCCAGTAGCGGCGGCACGTCTTGCAGAAGTAGCGCGGCTGCGAGAGGCTGTAGTTGTTGTAGTAGCAGAACTTGGTGTGCGTCGACTCGCACCGGGGGCACTTGAGCGGCTGATCATGCTGGGGGCGCAGGCGCCTGTCCGCCACCGCCGCTGCAGGATGCATCTGCCGCGGGCACACGATCAGCTCCGTCGACGGTGAAGAAGACCCCAGTCCGGGCTCCTCGGGGATGATGCCCTGAAAGCAAAGCAACACAAACACCACGTTGCCGCGTTGTGATCGTAATCATCAGCCGGTCACAGAATGGAAGCCTCGGAATGCGTGAAAAGGGCAAGGAGAACGCATGGATGATGGTCCCAGTAGTACGAACTGCAACACAAAGCTACCACTAGGTTCTATGATGGTGTCTCATTATGGGACCATCAAGTGGATTAAAATTGGGATCTGATCAGCTTGATCTTATGGTGTACAAGTAGCTTTTCCGATCACATGATTGCATCTTCTCTGTTGGTCAGCTAACTCCATGTTCTTCTTTGCGCTTTTCATCACATGCTAAATAAAGTTGCTGCAAACACAGATTTCATGGGGGCATGCATGGTGTACTTGTTTAATTTCTTACAGGAACGCAAATGCTCCATGCGTTTCATATTATTTTGTATTAGTGACATCACACAAATCTTCAATCCGACAACTAGTGTTCAGTGAGGGTCAGATTAAATTAAAATCGAATCAAATTTCTATTTATTTTTTAACTAAATTTTAATAAAAACCTATTTAATTTGTGAAAAGATCCACAGATCGAGCTCTTTTATGACCAAGTAGTCTTGCCTCTTGACCCCAAGTAGTCCTGCCTCTTGGTCATGTGGTATCTAAAGTCTAAGGAATGTTCACATTGTGGTCTTGTATTTTGCAACCCTAACTACATGATCATTAAGTTGAGCTTATTTTGTCAACACATGCGATAAATTAATAGTATTAACTTCACTAAGTAGCATGCTAATGGAGACGTAATTAAGGTGCAGCATGATATGCTTAGACCAAAGATCTGTATGTCTATGTGGAGCTTTAATTTACGTCGTTCTTCCAAAGCTAGTATAGACCGGTAGATCAGATGATCAACTGTACTTATTCGAAGTTTCGAACCCCTTTTATCTGTGTTGTTGCTTTTGCTACCAATATATGAATCTGACAGATCATTACACTTTTATTGTTCTTAAAATGGACACTCATGTCTGGTTGTGTTTACACAGTTTTAGGACACCTTTTTATAACGTTCCTTCAAGAGCTAGCTAGTATCTCCCAATAAAAAGAGTAAATTGCACAAAACTACATGTATTTTGTAACTATTATCACAAAACTACAGGTTTAAAATTTAGTTTTAAAAAACTACAGATTTTGTACCCAATTTATCACGTTTTGTATCTAATTTATCTTAGAGCTACAGATTTTATTTTTAATTTATCACAAAACTACATATTTTATGTAATGCTTTTGAAAATTACTGTAACAAATCTGTAGTTTTCTAAAACTAAGTCTTAAACCTATAGTTTTCTGATAATATTCGTAAAATACATGTAGTTTTGTAAAATTTTGATTTGTATTCAGAAACAAAAAATCGATATATGTGCAAGATCTGACTGTGAAACACGTAATATGCAGAAGCTATTTACTACAATCTTGCATATGCTCACAAGTGTAACACACAAGCACAACCAACAGAAGAACTCCGGCAAAGGAGAATTGTAACACATACAGTACTACTTTAGATCTCGATTGACAAAGCTCTAGCCACATGGTATTTGTAAACAGAAGTATGAATTGGTGAAAACACTGATTGATCGATAAGGCCAGTCTATAAATAACTAATTTTACCATATTTTTACCTTTTTAGAATTGACAATATATGTATGTATAGGTGAAAGTATTCCATCAAGCAAAGCTATGCATAGAGAAATCCACAAGAAGTAAAATGAGACGATATATCCCGATAGAGCTGTAGACGTGTGATTCTTTGCAGCTATCATCAGATCACGCGCCCGGATACAAAAATAAAATAAAATAACAACAGTGCAGAGATATATAAATCCGATGGAGCTGGGGTGAATATAATCCTTTCAACAAAAGTATGCACGTATATACGTACCTTGAACAAGTCTGAGTCCATGTAGATGTGCATCGGCGGTGCTCCGGCCATCATCGATCGACGGATCTACCAAACGGGCTGCTTAATTTGTAAACGAAGCACGTCACACGATGCTCTGCCGGAGGATCAACAAGACCTGCTGCAAAACCTACACCTGAAATCTGAGTAACAGTCTAGCCACTATATCTACTCCATTGCTGTCGCGTCTGTTAATTCATCCTCGGATGATTCTCTTGTTCCTGACTTGCCAGATCGACTGATGAAACGGAGGAGGTAGGAGAAGACCTGGCTAGCAACCAAAAGGGGGAGGAGACGATGGTGTGGTGGCGCTGCTGGTGGCGGTTGTTGGCGTGCGATTTGCGATGTGAACGACGGACGGGGGAGAGGTGTGAATAAGAAGGGACGGAAAAGTTCCCGTGGAGCGGTCGAAGCCGAGAGAGAGCATAGTAGCAGCGTGGTGCTTGCCGGGCTGGTGTC
The DNA here is from genome assembly GCA_001602315.1 of Zoysia pacifica. Taxonomy (NCBI): domain Eukaryota; kingdom Viridiplantae; phylum Streptophyta; class Magnoliopsida; order Poales; family Poaceae; genus Zoysia; species Zoysia pacifica. Next base: position 154,931 of record BCLH01000279.1, read on the forward strand.
GGCCGGACCGGACCGGACGGCCCACTCTCCTCTCCTCTCCTCGTCGGCTTCTCCGGTGCCGTGGGCCCCGACGCTTTGGTTCCTTGCGTCCCGCGCGGCGGGGCGTCTCGCATCCCGATGCGTGCCCATTTGTCGGCCGGCGGCCTTCACCCGCCTACCACGCGCTTCTAGGCTCTATCTAGGGCAGGAGCTCGTCATCCACCGGTGAAGGACGCTGCGTGGTTTCAGATTTACTGTTGCCGCATGTTTCCCAGGTGAATTTCCCGGTTCACCAGCCCGGCCGGTGATTGGTTGCACTGATGAGTAACTATCGCTACAAGTAGATGGCGTTCAAAACTCCACGCTGACGAGTTCAAAATTTCAAAATTCAAATCGATCATCGGTTTTTCGGCTCTGCTCTTCAAGATAACCGAGACGAGACGACCGGAGGGGTGTGTGTGTATGGAGATTAGAGAGTCGGAGTAGACTCTGGTCGAACTTCTTGCATGTCCAGTGTGGACACTACCAGCTGAGTGGAGGAGCAGTGGATGGGCTATGGCGCCGTATAACGTCGTCCTTTTCTGGTGTACTGAAACAAACCCTTCGCGCAGCAACGCGTAATCGGGACGACGCAGGCGAGGCGGGGTGGAGCCACGTGGAATATTTTGGTCCCCGTGCATGCATGACCAGTGAAAGGAGAGAGAAGACGACGAGAACCGAAAGCTCACCGCAATTGGGGGCGGGGACCCATGCATGCAGCGCAACCAGCTTGTTCGTCTATTCGATTTTGACCACCCGATCGATCGACCGACCGCCGTATTCTCTTCTGCAGCCGCGCGCTTAAAATACACGGACGGAATTTTGGTCGAAAGGCACTCTGTTGACAAAGATGGTTCTCCTCCAGAAACGGCTGCTGTCGCGGGTCTCTCTTTCTTTACCACTGTACTCCCTCCGTTATTTAATGTTTAATAGATGTCGTTGTTGATTTTTAAATTCAATTTTAACTATTTATTTTATTAAAAAATTACTTGAATATATAAAATTTTAAGTTATAATTGAAATAATTCTAATAATAAATTAAATTATATAAAATTTATAAAAAAAATGAATAAAATAAATAGTCAAAGTTAAATTTAAAAATCAATAGTGATATCAATTAAAAAAAATAGAGAGAGTAGGCTGTACGTAGCTCATGCTTCGTTTTGATATGTTGTCACTGACTCTGCCAATAGTACCGCCTGTAACTGACCTGGTAATGCTGTTAGAAGTAGCAAAACAGCCTGTACCAGTATTATATACTGCTACCACAAGAATTCAAAAATGTGATTGTCTTATAGAGTAGAAAAGAGATGCCCTAGCCATCCAGTAAGTTTTCTTCCAAGGCTGTCAATCAAAAGCATGTTTTTTGGGGGGTCGAATTGAAAGGCATATGGGAGCAAGCAAACAAGAGACAAAGATGGCAGAGCCGAAGCATCTGTCCCAGTCCCTGTCTTTGTTTACGGATTCAAATTTCGTCCGCTTTTGCTTTCCTCTCGCTTTGGAAGCTCGCCGTCCGCAAGCAAGGTATCTATTCCCGTCCATTCCTCATCCTCTGCGACCAGGGCGCATGTGCTTCGATGACGGCGTTGCGCTTGCCAGCATTCAGCTGTCCGTTCAGCACTGACCCTCCCCCCAAGAACACTTCCACACTGCCTGACGGTGTACTCGTTTTTCTTAAGCTGCTGTACTTGAACTTCTTTCTTCTTAAATGAAAGAGCAGTGCTCCTGCTCACGTTTTCAATTAAAAAAAAAAACACTGCCTGACGGCGCGTTCCACCGGTTTGGCTGTCGCCCCCGGTCCTGCACCTGCAGGGCGCCCTCGCGTGATCTGTTCCTCGATCGACGATGTCACTCGATGTTTCAGTGTCCTGAGTTTCCGTGAACGTTCGTAAGCACTAGCACATCAGCTTGTCAGTATCAGACGGTGCAAAGAAAGTCTACAGGTAAATCTCGTTCCAATTCCTCCCTTATTTATGTAAACATATTATAATTAGCGTGCGATCCTGTGCGATGATCCTCGTTATTATGGCTGACGCGCGGCGTTGAAAAGGCGGTGATCAGTTGTTGTCAAGTGCCGTCACTCGTCCCTTGGAAATGCGCTGCTGCTATTAACAACTTTATCCGTGGCTTTCAGTAAGCTGCCGTGCCGTCGTCGGCTCGATAACTCGGCATAAAAAACAGGGTGATTATCCGGGTGAGAGATCTTGTTACGAGCGTGGATCGATGGGACGGTACTCAATGGATGGGCAACAAACTCGTTGGGGGAACTTGCCCGGGCCTGAACATCAAGATACCCAGAGCCAGAAGAACGCCCTCACGCGGCAGACAGCGCGAGCAGCTGGGTGACCGCCCTCTCGGTTTTTTCCCGGCGCGCCTGGCCTAGCTACTGTTGGGCGCTGCCGCCGCTGTCCTCGAACGCACTGTGCTGCGGCCACCGCGCGAACTCGACAATGCGTGGGTAAGAGATCGATCAGCCGCGCGTGCTTTTGGGTGCACAACCTGCCGCGAGCCGCTGCTGGCGCGACGCCGAGTCCTCCGCCCGACGCGAACGATCATCTACCGCCCTTTTTCCACGCTCCGGCGTGGCTGGTGTCGGGTCGCGGAAGGCTATCTAATCCGGCCGCTGGTCGCGGCGGTCCTCTCCCTCGGTTGGGTTTCCAGATCAGCGGTCGTCCCCTTCACGCGCGTAGAGCCGCACATGAGGTTTAACTGTGGTGGGCGCGGCGCGCCTACTGCAACGTCCGATACGCTCGCCGCGCTGGGCCGTGTCGCGATCAAATCGCGCGCGCGCGTGTGCTGGATCCTGTTCAGACTATGTACTCGTACTACATCCCACCGGATCAGCCTCTTCTCCCCAACCCATGCACGATCGACTGGGACGGCTTGTTGTCGCGTTCGCGTCATCTGTCTATCCAGCGGCCGCGCGGCCGCGCCGCGCCGTCGACCGGGTTTGGTGGCGAGTCGCTGCTGCCCGACGGCAGGTCGCTTCACACCTTTGACCGGAGCATGCGTCTGTCGACTGTCCTGCACGTCGATCGAACGCATCCAGGATTCGAGCGTTCGCGCTATGCAAATGGCAAAAGTGCCTTCGTGTGCTCTCTATTGCCACGGCCTGAATGTTTGGTTGCGACGAAAGCCAACAAGTTTTTAAGTCTCAAAATATCCTATCGTTTCGATACTCATTGCCACACCAGCTTAATTTGTGTGATGCCAATCAGATGCCTAAGCAGTCGCATAATATACAGCTCGCATGTCACCATCGCGCTTATACGACTAAACTCGCCGCACGCCTCACGGAAAGAACAATCGACGAGTCCCACCGCAAACCGCCGGCCGCGCAAGTCAGTTTCTCCGTGTCCAGATCGATCAAATCACCAGGCAGCCGATGGTGCCGTCTCAATCCGATCGCGATCCGTGCCTGGTATCTCGGGCGATCCACGTCCCCGTTTCCATCCCCGACAGAGCGTGCTGGTTGGGTTTGAATTCAGGCGCCACCCTGCTCCGTCGTTTCTGCTCTGTTTCTCCCCCTCCAAGATATCATCATGTCGTATCCAAGCTTCTGTGCTGAGCGACGTGGCCCCCGAATCACTGTGGCGCTCGGCGACGCGCTCCGACTGATGCCCCGCCACCGGCTCCACACGTGATGCGCCGTATCTTTCAACTTTGTTGGTCTGCTACTGGGGCCGTGGGGCGGCGGACAGCGTACTGTGCTAGAGTGGGTTGCTCTGTTGGTGGCCGCTGGCGCCGGCTGCGCTCCTGGGCTGGCGTCGTACGGGCTTGACGGTCGGAAGACGGGAGCGGCCCAAGGCTGTTGGCTAGTTGTCCTACTTCAACTGTTTTGAAATTAGCAGAGGCCTAATGAACTGCTTACAAGTTATAGAACGTCAATGAAAATAATCTTCTTTCAAGAATTTCCAACAAACAACAGATCCTTAAACGGATGCGGCCGAGTAATGCACGGTTCTACGTAGCTGTAGCTTTTGCTGCCGTGGAGAGCGTCTTGCAGCGGCATCTACAGCACGACGACCTGAGGTGGCAACACCCTCTGCCAGGAGTCTCTCGAGTGCGGGCGGTCGCCCGCCGGCGACAGCGCGGCTCAGCAAAGCGGCGGCAACTCGGCGTGACGCGACCAAATCGTGGAGCGCGGTATCATGCCGCTGCGTTCCGGTCGCCGAAATGGAGGCACTTTTTTTTTCAGCTTAGGTTCACGATTCTTCAAAGTGACGCTCTTCTCGTCGATCGCTCCACTCAACTCGATGCTGTTGCATGACAGTTCCACGTTCCTACGCGTCCTAGGCCTAATAATCGTGCTCGCGCTCGTGCCCACACCTTCATCATGTAAACCGGATTCAGGTGGGCGTGACACACATCATGGAAAGACCGATGCTCTTAGACACGCACACGAATGATCAAGCCCCGTACCCTAAGACGTCGGTGTCACGGTCACCTCAAGAGGGGTTTGGACGGAGGAGGAGGAGGTGGAGTGGGAAGGGGCAAACGGCATCGTCATGCCCGAGAAAGGTGACCAGTCAAGAGGGGCGCTCATTCCCCGGTGGCCCACATTCTGCTAAAGCGGATGGAAAAAGCGATCAAAGTGGGCCGAAGCGATCGGTGTCCGTGTCCCTCCGCGGGCCTCCTCTGCCGCGGCGGTTGCTTTGATCCAATGCAACGTCCAAAAGCAAAAGCAACGACACAGAACAGGGGAGGGGGTACGGAGGGTGAGTGAGGCCAGGCTGCGGCTGCTTTTTATATGGATGTAGCGTTTGCATACACGTAGGAGCAGAGTATCTACCGATCGAGACGTTGTTCCAAGCTCGCATTGAACTGCGCAAAGGGACCTCAAAGCACCCTCCTTTCTCGCGGTCCGACGCGTTAAAAAATACTCCTATCTGAGGAAAGACGAATGAATGGGAAGTGAAAAGATGGGCAGAATCATCTTACCACCACTTCGGCACACTTGGATTGTGGCAGAGGAATTGCTCTGCATTTCACAAAATCGGCGCCCTTCAGCTCAATCATAAAAGGACCACCACGCTCCCTGAGTGCGAAAGCGACACCCAAACGGCCAAACCATTCCGTTTCGTCTAGGCCTCTAGGGAGAGCGGAGTAGCTTCAGCATTGGCGAGAGCTGAGAGAGCAAGAGAATGGCATCCTTGCCTCAGCCAACGGAGTACTACCCGAGCCCCGCGATGCGCGCGCAGCCGTCCACCGCCGCGTCCAAGGGCTCGTTCGGCCCTGTCTTCGCCGTGCTCACGGTGATCTGCTTCCTGGCCGTCGCCTCCTGCGTCATCGGGAGGCTCTGCGGCCGCCGCTTCTCCAAGAAGAAGTCTGCCGACGACCAGTACTACTACGGCTCCAACGACGTCGGCGGCGACCTCGAGAAGGGGTTCGACGTCAAGTACCCGCCCATGAAGCCCATGGCGAGCTCCCGCGCAATGATCCACGACATCGACGACGGCTTCGAGATCAAGTTCGCGCTGGGGAAGCCTGCGGCATGGAAGAACGGCAACAAGGCCGACGACAAAGGTTACCGCCAGCATCATCCTCAGCCCGGCATGCCGAAAGGCTTCGCCGTGCCCAAGGAGTATGCAGCAGGCTTCAGATATCCTGCAGATGCTGCTGTGATCAGGCAGGGGCAAATAAGGGGCGGGGCATTCATTCCTGCAAAGCCTAGCACATGATCACATAATAAGGGAGTAGTTTAGGTTCACAACACGATTGATGTATCACATATGATAAGGTCTCTCGCCATCCCTGGGCGATAGCGTTTTCATCTTCACTCTAGTTTTGTGGCGCAATGCGCAAGGTTTGTATTACTAGTAGTTCCAGGCACTTCACATTGTATTTTGTACATTAAGCAGTGAAGAATACCTCATTCTCAGGTACCATGGACTTGAAAGCATCAATCGTCGACAGGGTCCTGAGGAGCTTCATTAGCCTTGCGCTTGATGGTGATGACGGGACATTCAGCATGCTTAACGCAGAACTCGCTAACTGCGCCCACGAAAACCCTGCAAGCAACAACCCATTCAGATTCGATGCAAGTAAACATGCTATGGTATTTCCGACTGGAATGAGCGCGTCATGATATAATGCAGGAAACATATATAATTTGCAATGTTTCGACAATCTAGGTGTAGGCCAAATCAGATGAGGATGACGCTCTGATTCATACATTGCAACAGCAGATGTTGAGCAAAATTCTCACTCTACAAGAAATGGAGGATCAAACGTACATACAAAAACACACTCTTGCTCTTGAAGAGATTGCAAATAATTCCACTTTCTGTGCATATTTATGATCCCTAGGAAAAACCTTATCTACTGGATACTGTGTATAATTGCATATATGTTCGCATCATCTAGTTCATAGTAACTTAATAACCAGTAAACACCAATAATAAATGAAGTAAGAAAAATGTCATCGATCCCACAAATAGAAGCAGAGGAGTCATGCGAGATAGAAATTACATTATATCCCAATTAGGGAAATAGATCCCAACGTGGGATAAATGCATTACTCAGTAGTCAATAAGCATTTTAGTCCAACTACGCAACTGATCTTGCCTCTAGCTGCTGACCATCTAAACATATCAGTATCAAATACTAAAAACAAGTATTATCTGAATCATATAGATTCAGAAATATTTAGCAAATAAGCAGATGAATGGTGTCCATGTGGATCCCATGACTAGTTCAAAACAGATACTCCCTAGGTCAGTACTCCGTCCGGTTTCCTTGCCGTTAGGACAAGCTAGCTAGTACAAATAAGGAGACCAGATAGAACATCATAAGGAGACTTTATTAGCTCTATATGTATAGGACATTAACTTACCCTTTCAAAATTTGCTCCACTGCTGTTTGATTCGTAAGGCAACATCTCAACTAGAGTGCACAAATATTAAAAAAATCCACAATCATATCAAGACACTAGAACACGCATGCACACAAGGAAGAGCAATGCAGACATGCATCTTGCACTCATTATTCATTTTGAAAGTAGAGAAAAGGACTACCATAACAAATCAGCACCAACACAACCAAAAGTGAATGAACGGTACATGATCACACAAACTCCATAATTACAATTCACTAGAAGCACCATGCTAAAGTAGACAAAAGAAAGTCCCTTTTTCTTGTTCATTATGTACCTTTCTCCATTTTCAAATATTGTAATGAAAAAATAAATTATTAATATTATGAGCGATGTTTTGGTATTCTGGCCTAAACCTTTAAAAGTTTTATATTACTATAAATGTTAAAGGTACATTAACTATCTCATTTTTTTACACCAAGAAAATGAAAATTGGATTGTGGTACATAATACTTCTCTGGTAGAAAGGATGGTGTGAACATAGAACAGCACAACTTAAATGGATTCAAGGATGTTAAAAACAGTTTACTGGAGCAACCAAAAAAATATATTTACTGCACAATACACGATATATCAAACAAACGAAAGTACGAAACATATACAGACAAACCTTGCTAGCTTCATTAGAAACCATTCTAATAGTCTATGGCATGCTACCTCTATTTTTTAAGATATGACATTTATCTTAGCTAAACTATTTTCAAATTACACTAGACTTGGTCCCTTAAACGTCATGTATTAAGAATAGAGGGAGTATATGTATGCTGAACTGTTACTGCTTTGAATACAGCAAAAATTTTAAGTCCTTTAAAGAAAACACCCATAGACATTTCCATTCGCTATATAGTGCTATGCTACATCAAGGTATCAAATTCTAGAGAGAGAAAACTAGATAATACAAATGACCACAAGCAAGCAGCAACCAACAGACCTGTTCATGCAATGGGCTAAGCCAGGCCAAGCCTTGGCTGGATTGGCAAGGTTGTCAAGGATTTGCACAGAAGCCAAGTGAGTACAAATTCATTAACATTTTATCAATTTTGAGAAAAACTTATTTAACAATATATTTTAAAAGTTATGGGTTTACCTACATCTCAGGACGGTCAAGCCAAGCCGGACAATCCTACCAGGCTAGGCAACTATACTTACAGGTACCCAACAACAACACAATAGGTCGTCAATCTACCCTTTATTGTATTTCTAGAGTAGAATCTGACATCCTAACTCACCAACCAAAAAAAAGACATACAGAAAGAAAGAAAATGACATAAAACTGCACTCTGTTCTCTATAAAATGTCATGCAACATGGCTGAATTTTGAAACCTTGCGTCAAGCACATATATTACCTCTGAACTGGTCCAAGGCCCCTACTTCCCACGACTAGAAGGTCAGGATGGACTCTCTTCACTTCGCTGCAGATAACCTCCTTTGGGTCGCCACGTTTGATCCATGCCTCACATTTTATCTGCAATACAAATTAGACAAGAGGACCATCATAAACCAAAGAGGCAAACTGGAGCCTGCGCTACAGATGAAATTCAGTTTTTTTTTTAGCAATAACTAAGTTCGATTACCCCTAACTGATGGCATTGGTTCACAAAGTACTCAAGCAAGTGAAGCCCTCTTGGTTTGTCTGTCCATGGAAAAGGGTGAATAATTTCTAACAATATTCTTAACAGCAGAAACAGAAGAAAATGGTATGGATAACATCTCTATAAATAGAAGAAAAGGGTAAATAGTTTCCAACAATATTCTTGATAGCAAAAACAGAGGGAAATGATATGAATAACATCTTTATAAATAGAAGTGTAGGTTGTAATGAGCTTAACAAAGCCTAAGCCCATCAATGTGTGCTTCTATCACAAAAGAATGACCTATAGGACCCACCAAATCAGGATTCAAGCCTAGGGTTAGAACATCACTGATGCACTGCACAATGCTTAAACGAGATGCACACACAGAGAACAAGATGTACAAAAAGAGTAGCACAATGATAGCCTTCTATCAAAAATAAATAAATAATGCTCCATGAAAGAGGCATTTGCAATGTCATTGAGTATTTTTCTTAGCTAAGTGGTTAAAGATAAAACTACTGTTAAAAAAGCATAATCTTCCATCTCCAAAAGCATTTTTCCATATGTCTACTTTAAAAACAGAAATTAGCCAGTAGGAAGTACGGAGTATATATAAAGTGACCGCCTTTGTGCCTCAAACCTGATAGAGATGCATTTCAACATGCTAGTACTAGATTATTTACGTAGGAAAGATAAATCAGCATTCCAGCCTTACCAGTAGGGGGTGAGTCATATAGGATCAAGTAAATTATTAGGACCAGTTGGCTGATTTGTTTTCAGTCAGTTTGCTGAAGTTTGCTGAAATATCACTTTATAATACATCTGTCAACAGTTCTAACCCAGGTACACTTAATCCAGAACCTGTCTGACTAAAAAGTACAGTACTGTAACAACAACAATCAGTGCCTAGTGAAAAATACCGTAGAGCCTATGCACAACATTGACTAGTCGTCTACGGCTGAAAACAAGCAAGTTCCACAGAATGCACCCGTCAAAATAGGATGCACCGAGCAGAGAGCCTACGCATCAGAAACTGAAAACAACTCACGCTAGCTTACTATCAAACATGCGTTTCAAAACGGAAAAAATTATCGAACACAGTGCAACGGTGCCCTGGATTCGCCTACAAAAGCAACGAGACTATGATGCATTTCATCGAAAACCACCAGTGCGTGGTACGAACAACTATCCGCGTCAGTGAGTATCTAGAACCCACGTCGTGTCTTGACACCACATATGAAATCGAGAATCGAACGGGTGAATGGAGAAAGAACCGACGCATTTCGTCAAGTGATCCAAGCGTAGCAAGCAGGAGCAGGAGCGACAGTGTACATACCGTCCTCGTCGGGGCCGGGGGCCTGGACGTGGAGGAAGAGGAGTTGGAAGCCCCCCGTGTTGGCGCGGATGAGCTTGGAGAGCGTCCAGTCGAAGGCGGCGCGGCTGCTGATGGAGGGGTGCGGGTACCCCTTGATCGACGACGCGTTCACCGCCATCATCACCCGCGTCGGCGCCGACGAGTCCGCCATTGCAGCGACGCCTCACAGCCTGGCTGGCTCGCTGGCCCTGCTCACGCTGCCTTCTTCGGCAAGAAGAGGAGGGAGTTTCGGGGAATTTTTTGGATGTGCAGGACAAAAGGCAGGGTATCTAATTTCCATTTCTATATATAGGCAGACGAGTTTCTCTCGAATTTGCTAAATCCACCCAGTAGTGAACCAAGATACACTGATGGTTACAACGCTCCATCCTTTTATTTTTGACGCTAGCTAGTTGAGAGCTAAATTAACCGGTTTCAAACTAAAATAAAGGCATATTCGAAGTTTTTCTAGTGACATGTGCAAAAATTTTGAAGTTCATGTTCTATGATGGTAAAAATTTGTTCTACAATCAAACACTATGACGTTGTATTTACAAGGTAGGATATTCAAAGGTTATCATTAGTAAAAGTTTTATTAGTGATTCTAATAGTCACTCATGATTAGAGTATCGGAGTTGTCTCTCTTTCATTAGTAAAAGTCTATCATGTTTTTTATGCATATAATATGAGAACAATAAAATAGTTTTATTCCTATTACATAGTGCATGTGACATATATGTGTTAACATGACTTTGATCGCCAAAAACATTGTTTGGTGAAATTGAGCATAGTCCCATAGTCATTGTCTATATAAATTTAACTTATAACAATTGTTTTTAATTTTTGTGTAATTTTACACCTCATTGAACTGTACTGACAATCTTAAACCACCAAAACAATATCAACACATTATACTGTGTTGTTATGAATAGTAAAATGATAAGAGATTAGACAAATAAAACTCTACATCCTAAACCATACAAATATGTCATACTCCTCCATAATAATATTTGTCTAATAATGTTCGCGGTGTTGATATTTAAAGTTGTCAAGTGTCCTGACAGGATTTTGTTGGTGCACTTGGGCGTGCAGGAAGCAATTTATGCTTTCAGTTAACCATCGCTGGACTGCAGATTGATCTCGCTATGATCACGAGGCCCTATCGAGACGTGCAGCGGTTAGCCGGGTACCCAGTCTCATTTGCCCGCGAGCCCGTGGTCCTTATGCGCCATGCGGCAACGTGTCGTCTCGCGAGGGCCACAATGACGCCGCGGAGTGGACTTGGACCACCTGGTGTACACATCGCCCCTGTTCCACGTAGAGGCTGAGCGCTGTCTTCTGCTGACTCGTGGCCCGTGGGGGCTCCCGGCCGGTTGGGATTCGGTGTTTCGCTTTCTCTTGACAGGATGTCAGGATCCTCGGCGGCGAGGCCTGCCACACCGTCGCCACAGCGCACGGCCCAGCAAAATGATCCGGCTCTTGCGGGATTCGCGTGCGCATCGTCCACTTGCGTCCCCGCAGACCGCACTCCGCAGGGGGCGGAGGCGGCACGTGGGCCACGCCACTGCAACTGTAAGTCGCTCAGCTTGAGAATTTATGGGCCTTCAAGATTGGGCCCAATTTATGCCAGACCGTGGGCTAGGCCTCAGACAGCATAAAGATCTGCTGCTCACGGACACGGAGTAGCCGGTGAGGCCGACCTCTCCAGTCAACAGTCAGCCGCGGCTGCGCGGGGACGGAGAGACACACTCCACAAAAACCTAAGGTGGCGGCGGCGGCGAGGACCGCGGGGCCGCTGCCGCGCTGCGGATACGAACGGCGACCATCCCTGTTCCGTTGCCAGCACCACTCCCTCCCTCTCTCTCTCTCTCTCCAATGGCGGTGTCTCCGGCGACGGTTTCCGCTCCCTCCGGGTGCCTGTCCGGCGCCAATCCGCGCTCCGCCGCGCAGCGGAGCCCCGGCTCGCTCGCTTTCTCGGCGCCGTCGGTTGCTCTCCAGCGAGGTGGGGGCCGTTGCCTCGGCGTCCGCGCGAAGGTGAGTTTGAGGCGAGATCACTCGTTTTGGAGCTTAACTCTGCTGTTCGTTAAACCCTAGTATCATCTTATCCCATGCTGATATTATTGAATCCGCTGATGGCCATTTTAACCCGTGAAATCGATTTGTCAAAAAAAAAAAATGTTCATCCACGCAGGTTTCCAGTGGCGTGCAGAGTGCGAGCGTGGTGGGTGATGGAGGTGAGTTTTTTTTCTCTCTTGGCTTGCTCCTTCTTATTTCCGTTAGTGAGCCTGAAACTTTGTGCTGGCACATTTTGAGGACTATCCCTAATCGCCGCTGTTGAATCATTCATGTAGCTGAAAGGCCATGGAAGCTAAGTGATGCTCGTCTTGTTCTGGAGGATGGCTCGGTTTGGAGGGCGAAGTCCTTCGGTGCTTCAGGAACCCAAGTTGCTGAAGTGGTTTTCAACACATCCTTGACAGGGTAAATCATCCAGGGCTCCCTTCTATTTCTGTCTGAGTGGTAGTATTTGTGGTACCTATGTTCAGGATAGCAATTTTTTTATGTTCAGGATGAATTGCACGGTTTCTCCTAATGTTAGCAACATAGCATCTAGTGCTACCTTTCTTCTATCAACAGTCTCTTGGTACTATTGAATGAGTGTTCTTTATCTGGTTTTTACTGTGTAACTGTGGTGCAGAACTATTGTGCCACAGTGTTAGTCCAGCGCTATAGGCTAGTATATGCTTTAATTTCATGACATGGTGCTGCTGTTGTTATTTGTTTTTATTTATGATTAGTAATTGCTACTTATTTGTGATTGCAGCTACCAGGAGATTTTGACTGACCCGAGCTACGCGGGTCAATTTGTCCTGATGACAAACCCCCATATTGGAAATACTGGTGTTAATCCTGGTCTGTAACTCTTCTACTTAGAGATATATAAGATACTTTTCCGACAACTAGCTATGAAATAAAACATTATGCTCCTGCAGATGATGAAGAATCGAACCAGTGCTTCCTTGGTGGCCTAATCATAAGAAATTTAAGCATATGGTATCTTTTTTTCTGTTTAGCTGAAACTTGAGAACCTTCTCTCCTTTTCCTTTTATTAAGTTGATATTTCTTTCGTAGTACTTCCAACTGGAGGTGCATAGAAACACTTGAAGAGTATCTGATCAAGAAGAACATTATGGGGATATGTAAGCAATGGACGCTGACCTCTCTGTCTCTCAATTGCTCACATACATGCGCTGCATGCACCATCACACATACTTGCAAGGCATAATCTTGCATTGTTTTGACTTTTATATGCAGATGATGTTGATACACGTGCTATAACAAGAAGGTTAAGGGAAGATGGTAGTCTTATTGGTGTATTGAGCACTGATGAATCTCGGACAGATGCAGCATTGCTGGAAATGGCTAAGAAGTGGAAAATTGTTGGTATGTAAGATTTATTTAAGCAGCGATATCCTTGAAAAAAATGATCTCCTTATTGAAAACCTTATGGAGTATTTAATTCCCCATATCTGCAACCAAAAGAAAAACAGAGTGCCATTGGCCATAACAGATTTTCTCTCAATATTTCGTAGTAAGCATTAGCTCTTTGTGTTGATGCCTTTTATCAAATATATGTCAGTATGGATTAAAATATATGCTTTTGATTAAAACATTTTGTAGAGCTTTCATTCATGATCAATGTTGTCATTAAGAACTCAGTGTCATTGGACAACATAAATGAATTTATCACTTCTAATATTTCAGCACGTCTCAGATTTATTTTTCAAAAATAAAGGAAAGCAATGGAGAGCAATTAGCATTATTCATTTTAAATTGCTGGAAGATGTTTATTTGACTGTTGGTGACTTGGTGTGAATTTTTCGTCATCTATATTTCTTTGATACTGCTGATACCTCTTATACCTAGGCCTGAAAACGGGCTGAAGAAAATGAACTAAACATGGAGAAGGCTAGATCAGATTAGGATTGGACCAAATTTCTATTCATTTTTTAACTAAAATTTAATAAGGGCTGATTTAGTTTGTGAAAGGGCCTGTGGGCTGAGCCCTTTTATCACCCCTACAGCCTACTTATACCTGGACCCTATATATAGATTCTTAGTTGTAGCATAGTTGTTTAAGCTTTTAGTCACATGGTTGCAATTGAAGGAGCTTTCATGTTGATACTACGCAGGAGTTGACTTGATTAGCGGTGTCACATGTGATGCTCCATATGAATGGACAGAAAAGACTGATTCAGAATGGGAGTTCAAGAAGGATCAGTCCAGTCAAAATTTTCATGTTGGTATTGTCACTCTTTTTTCAACTGGTCCAGAATAATTCCCATACCTGACAATTTTTTTTTTCTTTTGTAGGTGGTTGCTTATGATTTTGGAATCAAACATAATATTATGAGACGTTTGACATCATACGGATGCAAAATAACTGTGGTTCCAGCAAATTGGCCTGCATCGAAAGTACTTAATTTGAAGCCTAATGGTGTTCTTTTTAGCAATGGTCCTGGAGACCCAGCTGCTGTTCCCTATGCTGTGAAGACAGTACAAGAAATCATAGGGAAGGTTCCTGTGTTTGGCATCTGTATGGGCCACCAATTGATTGGGCAGGCTCTTGGTGGGAAGACGTTTAAAATGAAATTTGGTCATCATGGGGGTAACCATCCTGTTTGTGATCTACGAAGTGGGCGTGTTGACATAAGTTCACAGGTTTGTCTTCTACATTTGATGCTGGATGTGAATATATCTGTCCTAAATCAAATCTTACTCTATTCATGTTATCCTGATCCTCAAGATTATGTTACCCCAATTTTTTTATATTTTTTTTCTTATATGGGTTTAATTTAATGATTAGTTTGTCTGAAGTCTGAACTTTACTTTATGTTCATTCCCTTTGCAATGTCCACTGTACGTTGCCATATGACCTCTATGTCTCTCTGTTTGAGAGGTGCTGCACTTCTTTCACCATTTACTTGGTAAATTTTGAGTTAATATGACTGATGCAGATTGTAAGTTGGTTTTGTTAGTTAGTGTATTTAAAAAATAAATGACAGGTTTGTCAGAATAAAAAATTTGTGAATATTCTGATCTGGTAGTATTGTAAAATCGATTCTATTGTATCAGTCCTTATCTCTGCTTTGCCGTGATATAAGGTATGTTGTCCTGCAGAACCATAATTACGCAGTTGACCCAGAATCACTTCCAGAAGGGGTGCAAGTAACTCACATCAATCTCAATGATAATAGCTGTGCTGGACTTCAGTACCCCAAAATGAACCTTATGTCACTCCAGTACCATCCGGAGTCCTCCCCAGGGCCACATGACTCTGACACAGGTACTTTATTTTGAGTATTATCTTTCTAAACTCTTCTAGATGCACAAGCTGCTCTTGAATGTACCACTATTTGTGTCATTGAGATGATGTTTCATCTCTTGCGATTTGCAGCTTTCGGTGAATTTATAGAGCTTATGAAGACAAACAAATTGTGAGGAGCGAGGAGTACATGAAAAAATAAGTATTGTGGATCCTTTGCTCCGAAGCTCAGAAGAATACGTTGTATTTGTAGTTTTTTGTCTTTACTCTTTAGGTGCTCTCCTGCTTGATTTTGTGGGGGGTTAAAGGACTTGATAATAAGATGCTTTGCACTTTGTATGCTAAATCACCTTATTGAAATTCTTGTTACGGAACAAGATTTCAAGATGGTTTAAATCAACAAGAAGGACGCATCATGTTATCAATATTATGCTAGGGGACACAAATAAAATGACATTGCGGGTTTCAATGGTACACCTTATTGAAATTCTTGTTACGGAACAAGATTTCAAGATGGTTTAAATTATCAACAAGGACGCATCATGTCATCAATCTTATGCTAGGGGACACAAATAAAATGACATTGCGGGTTTCAATGATACAAGTAAAGCTGGTCGTAAGGAGCACTGATAGGATTAAAGAACGGCTAGCAAGTAAAGGCTGGTCAAGGGAATAGTTTTTGTCATTCCAGGCTACTCTGGTCCTCTCACAGATATGCACGACGTCGTTGTCAACTTTATAATTTCTGATGGAAAATCATTATCCAGCTTCTTGTGGGGACTCGTCCTCTGAAGATCTTTCGATGCGCGTCAGGTCATGATATTCTTGTTTATCTGGACTGCACTGTGTAGATGCTGTCCTGCCGTATTGACGGTGCTAAGGCGAGGAGGAAAAAGCGTCAGGCCTTTTTGCTGGGTTCCAGTTTGAGGCCTAATGTTCCTGATCGTCACCTGTTTTGGTCAAAATATCTCTATTCTCGGGAATTTTGTTACGTGTATGTCTCTTTCTGCATCTTGCAAAATTTGTATGGTCGTAGGTCGTAAGCGCATCACTCTCCAGGAAAAGCAAGGGTGCGAGAGAATCTGATTTCTCCTCTTTTACTGTATTGTTTTTGTTTTTCGAAACGCCTCCTTTGAGCAGCAACTATGTTTCCACTACTAATATGTCCTTCCACTTATTCGAGTAACATTAAACCTCCTTTGGATTGCCGAAAATTTTTCCATCCTGCTTTTTCTGTGAAACTTCTGAGAAATTGAGGCCTAACTATTGATCACGCTGTGGCTCCGCTCTGCCCTGAGCTCCTTCTGACGTGTCGTCCAGTAGATCTTCGATATGAGCGGCGCCACTCGTGCCGCAGCTCAATGGACCACGGTGTCAACTTTAAAAATAAATCTCTTTGAAACAATCGTTTTTTGAAACCTCATGGCAACATTGACGCTTTCGCTATGATCTAATGTCCCTATCATTTGCTGGCCAGGCCTTCCGTACAAATACGAAATTGACAGTATGTCACACGGTTTAGCTAAGACTTTTTGGTTGTATTTTCCACCGTTTTTATATTTCATGACCTTTTGTTAACTAGGCATAGGTCAATTGAGGTTATTGTCCTTTGTCCTACTCCGTCTGATTTTTAATTGTTGAACTACTAGTGAGTATCAACAATTAAAAATTGAAAGTGGAGGAAGTATATTTCTAGGTCAAGCCAAATTCAGGCTATGAGTGATTAAAAAGAAGGGGAAAACTCAGAACATTCTAAGTCTAAATACAATACAATATTTTTAAAATTCTACATTTTTTATAAAATCATTGTAAAAGTTACTTCGTTGTCATTGAGCTCTAAATAGATATAGTAATAGTAATATAGTATTCCCTCAGTCTAAAATAAGTGTTATTTTTGACTTTTTAGAAATCATATTTAAACATTTATCTTATTTAAAAATTTTGCACATACATAAAAACATACAAATATATGCACAAACTATTTCTAATAATAAACCAATTTGTAAGAAAATAAATAATATTTTATAAATTACTCTCTTTATTCTTTAATTGATACATCAACAACATTTGTCTTATTAAAAAATATGATAAATTTTATATATTTGTTATAATTTGTTTTATCGCCAAAGGTGTTTGAATTACAATTTATAACTTTTTAGATTTGAATTAATTTTTTAAATAAAATAAATATTTAAAGTTAATGTTAAAAGTCAATGGAACAATAATTATAGAGGGAGAATGTGAATAATAGGAATGATAAGCGTGATTTGTAAAAGTAATAACGACATTTATTTTAGGAGGGGTACTATAAAACTGTTTATCGGGTTTTGGGCTTTGCCACGTCGAGACCATACCCAAACAAACGTCGGCACTAACCTCGAAGCATCCCCCGGCTCCCACCGTCGTGCTCTTATTCGGTCGCGCCCGCGCCGTCGCACCTGCTTCCAAATCCAGCCACCGACCAACTGACTAGCACGGGCACCACCTGGAGTGGAACTCTCTGCTCCTGCTCTGCGGTCGCCGTCGTCATCCTCTCCGCCCATCCACCGAACTTCAGGTATTGGGGTGGAGATCCATCCGGACTTGGGAATTGTGATCGATTTTATCTGTTCGTGAGGAACCCTAATTTTCTAGGATTTAGTGAAGCAATCATTTGCGAATCTGGCTTCCTCTCCATCTGTTGGTTGCGGAATTCCTTGCTGCTTTATGTTGTGTCTTTAATCGTCATCTAAAATCTGATGATGCAGGCTACGGAGACTACACGCAGATGGAGCAGAATGATTCCATGGCTGACTCGCCAAGGAGGCGGCAAAACCTTTTGCGCGACAAGGTCCAGCTGAGGAAAAGGAAAGACAAAAACCGCTATGAAATCGTCCCGTTTCCTGACCCACTGTCTTTTGAGAAAGGCTTCTTTGTGGTGATCCGTGCCTGCCAGCTTCTGTCGCAGCATAATGAAGGAATAATATTTGTGGGTGTTGCCGGCCCCTCTGGTGCTGGGAAGACGGTGTTTACTGAGAAAGTGGTCAATTTGACGCCCGAAGTTGCTGTTATATCAATGGACAACTACAATGATGCAACTCGCATAATTGATGGCAATTTTGATGGTACATTGCCAAGCACTTCGAATTTTCCCCCCATAATTACATCTGGATGCTTCTTCATTCACAGCAAAAAGAACTGAACGGAACTAGTTGACATTGAGTTGAACTGAATGTCTTATCTCTTTTTCAACTCATAACTGTGCATTGATAATGACATACCTGTTTTTATATGATTTATATGATGTAATGGAAATTTTAGAGAATTTCTGTCATTAGAAGCTGTATTTACTGAGGTAAGAGCGTTGCACACATGAAAACTGACAATTTGACCTTTTTTTACACGTGTCCAGATCCACGTCTAACAGACTATGACACACTGTTGGAAAATATTAGTGGTTTGAAAGAAGGGAGGTCAGTCCAGGTTCCAATCTATGATTTCAAGTTGAGCTGCCGAACTGGGTATAGGTAAATAATCACTGTCATCATTCAGCATTAGGTGCATATTTCATCATTTCATTTGTTTAATATTATCATTCCTATGTGCAACAGAACAGTTGACCCCCCTAGCTCCCGAATTGTCATCATTGAAGGTATTTATGCATTAAGTGAGAAGATACGACCTTTTCTGGACTTGCGTGTTTCTGTTACTGGTGGTGTTCATTTTGACCTGGTGAAGAGGGTTTTACGGGACATACAACGAGCTGGCCAGGAACCTGAAGAAATCATTCATCAGATCTCTGAAACGGTAGCTTGAGTGCAACTTGGCTATACATTGTATTGGCAATTTTGAGGTTTATGCTAATGTGTAAACTACCTGGTATTTTTCAGGTTTATCCAATGTACAAGGCTTTCATTGAGCCAGATTTAGAGACGGCGCATATAAAAATCAGAAACAAATTCAACCCTTTCACAGGGTTCCAAAATCCTATGTACATTCTAAAGGTAGGTCTTACAAATATCTTCTTTAGGCATCTATGTCCTGAAAGTATTGGTGTATTCTGTTGGCAAACAGTCTATCACCATTGAAGAAAGAATTCTTTACCAATGTATTTAATGAGTGATGAAGATAATCTGACTCTTGTATGTCTACACGCGCAGTCTCCAAGGTCTCTAACTTCTGATAAAATCAAGGCTGTGCTCGGTGATAATCATACAGAAGGCAATGAAGAAACTTATGATATATATCTTCTTCCACCTGGTGAAGATCCAGAATCATGCCAATCATATCTGCGAATGCGGAATAGGGAAGGAAAATATAATCTGATGTTTGAGGTATTTCAGTTTCACATTCAGTAGCTATATATTATATTCCTGTAGGATTTTTTTTTTGGCTGTTCCTGTTCTTATACTAGTATTGAAAGGTTCGTTAGTTTGATGCACTTTGTTATTATTTTTTCATACAAGTAGTTTTCGGGAACTCTTAAACTTTAGTAGGATATAGTTCAGTTGTCATCTTGCTCATAAACTTAATTGTATTTCATATTTCCATTCACTAGGTTTTCTTATGAGAACACAATTGCTTAGTCTTCTGATATCTTTATTTATTCACATTCTACTGTAACCAAGTGCAATTAAGAAAACCTTGCTGCTGGCCCTGCTGTTCACCAGCTCCCGAATATAATTTATATTTGTATATTTTTTAGGAATGGGTGACGGACAATCCTTTTATTATATCCCCAAGGATTACTTTTGAAGTCAGCGTACGTCTTCTTGGTGGTTTGATGGCGTTGGGATACACTATAGCAGCTATACTGAAGAGAAGCAGTCGTGTTTTTTCTGATGGCAAAGCAACTGTTAAAATTGACTGGCTGGAGCAACTTAACCGGCAGTATATACAAGTGAGCATAATCATTCTTGTTTGGTTTATGTAATTTCTCTCAGTTTTGTTTTGCACATCTCGAGTTCTTGAGTACTACTATTAGATTTACTACGCTTTGTACATCAAAAACTATTGCTTATGTGCAAATGTTGTAATCTCGATTCTCCATTATAGGTGCAAGGAAGAGACAGGCTGTATGTCAAATTTATTGCTGAACAGTTAGGCTTGGATGGTGCTTATATACCACGCACCTATATTGAGCAAATTCAGCTGGAGAAATTGCTGAATGATGTTATGGTCTGTATTTTGTTGATTATATACATATATAGTATATTTTGTGCTTGCATAGTATCATGTTATTTTTAGTTGTATGGGCTTAATTTGTCGTTGGTGTCTGACTGATATCCAGGCATTACCAGAAGATCTGAAGACAAAGCTCAGTATTGATGATGAGCTGGTCTCAAGTCCAAAGGAGGCTTTTTCACGTGTCTCTGCAGACAGGAGAAACCAACTTATGAAAAGGTTTGTTAATACTATCCTTGTTTTTGGTTTGAACTATTGCCCCTGTAGAATTGGAACATAGTTTTTGAGCTATAAAATTGGAAATTGTTGAAACTTGAAACATTGGATTCTGAACAAAATTAGCTGACTGTTTCTTGTGGATGTTGACCAGTGGTCTATCTCATTCATACTCCACTCACGGGGACAAAAATATTGTGAAGTTGAATAAACTGACAGACAGTAACAGAAGGTTTGGCGGAGGGCGAGCTCCTGAATCAGCTGCCATTAATCAGGTGACTTTCGTTAAAAATTAAAGATAGCATGGCAATTTGACTTGCGTTTGACATGGATAAACTCTGACCTGCAATGTTCTTTCTTTTGCCACCTGTATTCTGTAGGGTGCAATAACTCAACTGTCAGAACAGATAACAACGTTGAATGAAAGGATGGATGAGTTTACCTCTCGAGTTGAAGAACTCAATTCAAAATTTACAGTGAAGAAACATTCGCTGAGTCAGCAGAATTTAGCTCCCCAAAATGATGGTTGCAACGGTTCCGCGCCTACGAATCTATTTGTTTCTCAGTTAGGAAATGGTACTCTGATACCTCATTCGTCATCATCAAACCAACTCTCAAAAGAGTCGCCAATAATGGAAGAGGTATCCATAGCTTCTTTCCTCTCGCTTTCCTTCGTTTCTTGAATCTGTGCAGGTTGTGCCTATACTGTGAGATCATGTCTATGGTAGTACAGTTGCATCTTTGTGACTATTCAACTTCAGTTCTTACCTAGAGATTATGGCTTTGCCATACGCATAAAGGACAATCCCAATAATACTAATTTCCCGTTCAAAAAAAGATCCCATGGTATTAGTATGGAGTAGTATTGACCACTATGAAGCAATGACACTCTGGTCATTTGACTTGAGACTTACAGAAACACTGAAAAATAATTATCTGGTAATTTTTTACTTGAGACCTTAGCATGTAGAAGCATTTTCTTCGTCCCAGGATCGTTGAAAGTTTAGTTGTGTTACTATTTTGTAGCTGCTCTTTTTCAGAGCCTTTGGGGATTTTGATGTAGAACCAATCAGAATTATTCAGTAACTTCGGAATTTAGGTTTATGCTTTTTTATTGAACTGAGAAATTGGTGAGGCCTCATAAATTTGTTACAGTGAAGGATTGCATTATCTGTGGGTGTCTTCAAATCAAATAAAAAGGTCGGAAATTGCATCTAGTCCGAGTCTATCTGAAACATATGAAAAGAGAAATATCTGATCTAATTTCATTTCCTAGAACTGGTGGTGGCACACAGTTAACAATGATCTAAGTTCTTGGAAATGATTTGTGGGTGTCAGCTAGTATTTCGATTGCAAGTACTTGTACTTATTCCATGGTTTCATATTGTGCCTGTAACTCTCATATTGTGACACATTCTTTTTTTATAGATCTTCACATGACATTCTACAATTGATGCATTGTTCCTGGCTGATTCTTATCTTCTTTATTTCTTGAACAGATTATGGTTATTTCAAGAGGCCAGCGCCAAGTAATACATCAGCTCGATAACCTGACTAGCTTGCTTCATGAGCATTTGGTCTTGACACGGCAAGCAAATGCAGCCAGCAGGAACCGAATGCTGGATGTGGACTCGGTCATCAGTCCACTAATTTTCGTGACCGTTGGTAGCGTTGCATATTTCATTTACAAGGGTCTCAGCCGGAACTGGTGATGATCGAGTCAGCCAAAGCATGCTGCTCTGAGGCTTGCTGCCACTCGCCATCTGAGTCTGGCCAGAAGCCATAGGAAGCCAACCGTTTCAAGTGATCTGCACTACTCCCAGTCTACATACTGATATCCTCTCCTGCAAGCTAAAGAAAGGCGGTCCTCAACATCATTTCGACAGAGAGGACCATATCTAACATTTTACAGTCTTAAGCAGATAAACTCATACTCCCTCCGTTCTTTAATTATTGTCGCCGTTCACTTCTAACTTTGACAATTCGTTATATTCAAAAAATTAGTTCAAATGTGTAAAATTTTAAATTGTGATTCAAATAACTCTAATGATAAATGAAATTATAACAGAAAATGTTATGTTTAGTAAAATATTTTGAATAAGACGAATGGTCAAAGTTAAAGTTGAAAATCAACAGCGACAATAATTAAAAAATAGAGGGAGTGTACCGTTACAAGCAACAAAATTTCTGTTTTAGGAAATACATTTTCTGTAACGGATACCGGAGGTTCCCGGTACCAATAAATTTTGGCGATGATGTAATCTTACATAATGTTAGCAGAATTCTGAGAAAAAAAATATAGGGATATTTTGGTTAAAATGTGCCGCTTGTCTCTTTCCAAAGCCAATGAAAACTTGGTTCAATTTGATGTGGATGAGCTGTCCTGGGTTACTAACGATATTTTTGTGACCGGGTTGCAACTTGCGAGTTGTCCGTACTAGCACCACGCATCAGGCTCACGTGATGTCTTATGTGTTCACTTTTCTGAAACCGAGGGTGACTTCCCGTGTGACAATGACTCGCACATCCTCCCCGGAGCCAGGAACAGGGGGAAAAAAATCCGAGGCGAGAGTCGACTGGAAATTTGCTCTGGCCCAAATTGAAAGGGCGAAGGTATTGGGCTTCGAAGTAGCGTACCGTGAAAAGCCCAGTGACCTGCGCTTGGCCCGTCCGTCTGAGCCCAACCCAAATCCAATGCGAAACAGCAGCTATAAATGCGTCCGCGTCTGCAGGCGCCTACCAGCCACCGTGGAAAGTAGTGCCGCACTGCCGCCTCCTCTCCCTCGCCGTCTCCCAATCGTGATCCTCGGACTGCTGCTTCCTGCTCGCGATGGACAAGGGCGGCGTCGCCGTGCCTCCGGCCCCGGCCTCCTCCTCCTGCGCCGGCAGCGGTTGCAGGAAGGGCAAGCGCTTCGAGATCAAGAAGTGGAACGCCGTCGCCCTCTGGGCGTGGGGTACGGACTCCCAAACCCTCATCTCCCTCGCTGATTTTCCTATTATTTTTATCCGCTTGAAATTCCCGCGATGTTGACGCGATTTCATCCTCGTTCTGCCGCAGACATCGTGGTGGACAACTGCGCCATCTGCCGCAACCATATCATGGACCTCTGTGAGCTCTCTTACCCCCATGCATCTGTCCGCTCCCCTTCGGTTCGCTTTGATCGCGATTGTTCAACTCACTTTGATGTGTCGTCGGGTGCAGGCATTGAGTGCCAGGCGAACCAGGCCAGCGCCACCAGCGAGGAGTGCACCGTCGCTTGGGGTATGGCGCGCATCCTCTTGCCTTGTCCTTCTCCCCTCCGGAATGCTGAATAGCTTGCTGCGCTGCTGTCTTGATGGTAACCTTGGTAGTAGCATCGTACTGGCTGCTTCGTTAGGTAATGTTGTCGTGTAAAATTTGTTACGCTAGGATCATCAGTACTGGAGTGATTGGAAGGGGATTGCTATGGGTAGGGTTTGGACTCGTTTCGTTTGTAGTTTTGGTTGCCAGCACAATGGCGTCTGTTATTCTTCTTCAGTACTTCTGCTCTTGCTTCCATTAGCATTGGTTGGGATGATTTTAGGCCTTTAGGGTACACTAGCATCATATATCTGACCTTTAGGACCCTGGTGGGGTGAGTGCCATGAAGGGGTTTACTTGTTGCATCGAAGTTAGTGCTGTTAAGAAGCTGGCATGCTTAGTTATTTGTTGGGTCCCAATTACCATGCACATGAGCCTTATCTGGTTTAGTTATTGTATTTGTTGCCACTTTGTAATATAATGAGGAATTTAAAAGTGCCGTATCAGATTGCCCTTGAAATAGCTGAGAGTGTTTTTATATTGTAGTTTCTTAACAATGTAATTAAAAGAATTGAAAACAAAACACACTTTATGAGAAGTATACATATTTTGTTTGAACAAACAAAGTTGCTAGAATGTGAATAGATGGCTGGGGATTCTCAGCCCTATTTTCTGTTTTGTATTCATGGTGATTTGAGTATGAAGTTTTGGGGGGAAAGTACATTGATTCTGTGCTGTTTGTAACAGGCATATTTTACATCAATAACATTAATAAAAAAAATCATGTGTGATCATTACTATGGTACTTCAAAACTGTAAAACAATATTCTTGACTAAGCCTATGTATGAAGGCCTCTTGCTTTTAGTGTAACTTTCAGTGATTTGCATGTATAGGAGTGTCATATTTTTCTGAATATAACAAACATTCTGTGGCTATCAACAGCTTGCATATCTTAACCATTGTAGGATTATTGAAAGATGATGGGTACTACTAAAATGTTGAAACATTATTTAGTTGAGGGTAATAATTGGATTCTCATGATTGTTGAAATGTCCATCTAGATGTGTGCATTTTATATATCTTGTGAAATATTATCTTACAGCTTATTTACTCCTTGATTAATTCTAATTTTTGTTTGTAAGGTGCACAGTATATTTTGCAAAGTATAATGATATATTGAATTCACTAGAAAACTGATTGTAATGTAATGTCTATGCGACTGTGTGTATCTGAGGAGTTTGCAACCATGCGTTTCACTTCCATTGCATCAGTCGTTGGCTCAAGACCCGTCAAGTTTGTCCTCTAGGTTGGTAACCTGATATTTGTGTTTGGTACTCCTTTGAGCCCTGTGCGCCTTTTGCCTCACCTTATAAAATCTAATTTGACATTGCAGACAACAGTGAGTGGGAGTTCCAGAAGTATGGTCATTAAACCCTCATGGTTTGGCGTGAAGTTTTGCTTCATGTATCTACTTCACAAAAATGGAGTATCTGCTAGTTAGCAGTAGTAACTAGTATGGTCGATTGTAGTTGCTGCTAGCTTCGTTTCATGTTTCTGAGATGGGTGGAGTTTCATTTGAACTATATACATTCAGCAATCTTGAGGCACACTGTTCAGTTCTCAAGCTCTTATATTATGATGTAGAGGAATATTTCTATGTGTGTAGATCAAGTGACTATCATAGTACTCGCAAGTATTACCATCTCCATGGATGCATCGACAGTTTACTTTTCCCTCTGAAGTTAGATGTGACTTCTAGTGGCATTTGTGACATTTAACTAAGAAGACTGCATATTTTTCAAAAAAAAAAAAAAGACTCCAAACATATACTAGTTTCCTTTTTCTTACTGCAACATGCAAGCGATGTGCATCATGTTTCGTGGATCTGATATATGAGTTGGAGATGGCGACATTGTGTTTATCCTGGGAGGAGTTTGATTGGATTTATTTACACCCTTCTCGCGTTTAATTGGGAACAAACCATTTGGCCGCCCATTGAAATATATCCAAGCTCCATTTGAAACATGGGTTTTCAAGAATTTTATAAGAAACAGTTCAATTTCCTGTTGGTTTTTTTTTCCTCGATCCTTTCCAGATGGAATTAACATTAGACTATAACAGCTGACTCGCATAATTGCGACCTCGCACTAATTAACGATTAATAACCGGATAGCAAGCATTTGCTGGCGACTCGCTTTAACTAGGCAAGCAGGATCAAATGCGCTGTAGAGTAGACTTTTAATGTGAATGCAAGTGTAGCAACAGCTAACTGTGCTGAATATAAGACGATATTGCGAGTTTGCGATTTGCCAGGGGAGAGCACGTAGTACGAGATAGGAACGGTACTCAGCACTCGTATAAAAAAAATAATCACAAAAAGGGGACTCTGAAGCCTGAACAAGCAGCCAGCGGTAACATTTTGTAACTTTACAACAATCGACGAGCATTTCAGATTCTAAACCCGTAACACCACTACTATTCTCATTGACGCATCTGAACAAACCAATTCATACAGCACAATATTCCCATTTCATCATACTACTGTTCTTCCTTGCAGAGCAGCAATGGATTCATGCTGCAATTGTATTTCTCTTGGCGACGGTATATGGGTTGGTCTCAAGCAGATTCTCCAGGGACATCGCCTTCCTGCTTCTCACCCGGCCCGCCTCCTTCAGCAGCTCCGCAAGCCTCCTCTTCTCGTCGTCAACGTCTGGGTTAGCTGTACCCAGCTTCTCCTCACGCATTCCAACGACATATTCCAAGAGCTCGATGGCTTCGTCCAGCCTGGTTAAAGAGAAAGCACACTTTTTCACATCTAATGGATGAGTTTCGGCAAAAAGAACTAAACACAGAATTGTCACATTTGCTAAACAGTGTGCAGATGGTGATATTTCTTGCTTCCAGTTTAGCTTCAGAAGTGGCTCAGAAAGATAATATTATTTCTTCTGAATCTAACCATGCAAACTAAGTTCGCGTTGACATTTTTGATCCAACCAGTTGTCATGCACTTGTGCTAAGAATACGAAGAAGAGGGAAAAAAAGGTAAAGCAAGAGGGTAAAGCATGTGCACTCACACTTTACAGAATAGCCAGCGACATGCAACTAAAGATGATTTATAAGACGGCCCTACCTCAATTAAGTTGATCCAACTTTATTAGCAATGAATATCTCATCAAACTCAATTGGAGCAGCGAAAGTTGGTACAGATGCTAATCATGTGCCAAGCTGATCTGTCATCCAGGAGATGAGATGATCCTAGGGCTAAAGAATTCCCACTTGCAACAGTATACCCGACATATTACTGTAGCCACTATTTTCATAATGTTAAAAGCACTAACAGAAACACAACTTGTATGAATCTTTTGAGAACATGAAATGTGAAGTGTGCAAGGAAATATAAATTTTCAGGAGAAATGTGTTTTCTAGGCTCTAAAAAACTGGCAAATGAGAAGTTCACAAATTTATCACAGTATGTACAGGTAACAAAGTGCAACATCTATTTGCTAGAAATGAAATGATGGATGCCAGTGATGCCTAGAATCGATTTTTTGGCTAAAAAGTGACTTACTAATGCAAGAATAAGTAAAGAGCTTACCTTCCCATTGCATCGTAAGTTCCAGCAAGATTGCTGTACACTCCTAATGTATCTGGATGATACGGACCATACTCTTGCTCCAGAACAGTTCTAGCTTCCTCAAATAGTTCTGCAGCTTCATTTATTGAGTATCTTTGAACACATGCCAACCCCATCTGGTTCAAGGCAATCCCAAAGAAGGCAGACTTTTTCTCGCCACAAGTGCGGAGCTTTGTAATTGCACTCTTGAAGGAATCATACGACTCTCCGTAATTTCCCAAAATATAGTGCAAGACACCCATCTGAGCCTCAATTCCGGCAATTGTGCTCTGCTGACCAGCAGAGTTGCTGTACATTTTTAAAGCCTTCTGGAGTAACTTGAGTGCTTGTTCATGCTCATTCATGCTCTCATATATGGCTGAAACATCAGTCAAACCAGTTGCAATTTCTTCCAGAGAAGTCCCTGGAATAGGTTTCTGATAAATTTTGAGGGCATTTTCACAGTAGGATTTCGACTCCCTTAGCTTCCCGGTCTTGTTGTACAAATCAGCTAGACGCACAAAAACAGAAGCCACAGTTGCATGATTCTCCCCTTTGCTGGTCTTGAATACAGTAAGAGCTTTCTGGTAAGCAAACACAGCCTCATCATACCGACCCAACGAGAGGTAAATGTCACCAATACTGCAATCCACCGAGGCCACCTCAGTCTCCTGTCCATTGGCTACCATGGCCATGCTAGCCATCACTAGATGCTCCAGGGCAGCTTCATGGTCACCCTTGGTGTCACAAATGAGACCCATCAGCCTCCTATCAGCTGTTTCTTCTAGCGAAGCTGGTTCTCCAGTCTCCCTATGGATGTCAAGAGCCATCTGACACAATCTCTGTGCTTCATCGAGTTGCAGTGCCTGCACATGGGCCTCAGCCAAATACCGGCAGGTCTCTCCAACCCTTGGGTCCTGCTCTCCCAACGTCTGCTTCTGAATTTCAAGCCCGGCAGTATACCACTTCAGTGACAGTGCAGTCTGACCTAGCATCCCATAGGTGTCTCCTAACTGCATACAACCAGAAAACTTTGCAAGAGCATGCTCCTGACCTTCCTCAATTACAGGGATCTCAAGGGATCGCTGCAGCACAGGTACTGCCTCTTCATACTTTCCCAAGTTGCAGTAGATTGCTGCCACAACATGCAAACTCATCACCAAGTTCAAGCTCGGCTTTCCACCTGCACATTTCTCGAACGATTTGGTGGCTCGGAGAGCATATTTCAGTGCCCTCCGTGGATTCTCCGAGGCAATCAGGTCTCTCGCATGTTTAAGAAGAAATGGACCGAGGTCTGGATTATCAAGATTAGCATCTTCTGTTCCATTTTGTGGATTGGTTTTTGGTTTCCGGCGACGGCCAGCCCGGCTTCCAGGTTTGCTGACCTCGCTCTCGCCATCCTCTGTGGATGCCTTTCCATTAGGGCCAACAGAGGCATCAGACTCAAGCTGTGATTTTGAGGCCTTCTTTGACTTCCTGGATGAAGTGGATGACAGTGCCTTCACTGGGGTCCCATTCTCAGGAGCAGGCACTGCATTAGCAACATTTCCACTCTCCTCTTCTTCCTCGATCACCTTCATGGCCTCCATCTCCCCAGCAACAAGGTGGCGGAGCTCCGAGTCAATCCTTGACTCCTCCCCATCTGATCCAAAGCTCTCGCGAGACGGTGACCCACCCTCACTTGAGCTCTCCATCTCGCAGACATTGTTGTAGAGCTGCTCAATCGAGTGCTCGGCAGTACCGGAGCCCCCGACGTGCATCTCAAGCGCCTGACTCTGCATGCTTCCCACCATCGTCGAAGCCGCCGTCGACTTCGGGACGGACATGTTCTCGTTGTTTTGAGACGAATCCACCCCGTTTGGCACCTCCTCTATAGCACCTCCGTCCACCGCTATTCCAGGCATCTTGTGCGATAATTACGACGAAATTGTACTATCCCAGAGACCAAAATAGGTGGCTACCTCTCCAAAACACCCTGAAAGAAAACCAACAAATGGCGGACATGTAAATTAACAAATGGACATCCCCATCCCCATGCCCATCCCCAATTGGGATGGATGAATCTCTGAAATTTTCCTCCCGTACCCGTCCATGCGCAGGGATCGATACCCCCGCAACACCCAGCGGAAATGTCGACTATAACAGGAAGCAGGAGGAGGAGAACTCAGCTCTCACCTTGCGGTGCAACCGACCGACGAAGCTGAAGGAGCCGGAGACGGCTGGCTTGTGCCCCGTTCTGACCACGCGTGCCGCCGTGCGCAGGCCAAGCCGCTGCTAGCTGCTTGGCTGAGGCCGAGGCCGCACGGGCCGCCGTGCTTGCTGCGCCGACGCGGCGGGCGCTTTCTCCCTGGGATCTGAGGGGAGTGGACGCGGGGTGGAGACGAGGTGGTGGGAAATAGGAGGAAAGCCAGGGCGTCACCGCGTCATTGCCACCCTTTTTCTTCTATCGACCTCGATCCGGAGGCCC
This sequence comes from Zoysia pacifica, assembly GCA_001602315.1. Taxonomy (NCBI): domain Eukaryota; kingdom Viridiplantae; phylum Streptophyta; class Magnoliopsida; order Poales; family Poaceae; genus Zoysia; species Zoysia pacifica. Next base: position 184,815 of record BCLH01000279.1, read on the forward strand.
GGAGCGCTTCTCGCCGTCAGGACAAGAAACTGCCCCAACTTTTCCCCGTTTTTAAGTCTAACAAAATGAATTAACTAAACTGAAACGTCTAATCTGTTTGTCTGATTTTATCGAACGTAGAAATGTACATTCTCATTTATTCTCTTTGATTTTAAAATGTTACTATCGCTGACTTTTAACATTAATTAAAATATTTATTTTATTTAAAAAAATATTCAAATGTATAAAGTTATTATTTATCTTTTAAAAACATTAATGTCAAAGTAAATTCTGACAAAAATATATTATACTTTTGAATTGGATCAATGTTTAGAAGCCAATAACATTGATATTTTAAAATAGAAGGGAGTATTAAATACATGAAAAAGATTTTAGTTTGGTACTCTCTTTATTTTTAAAATAGTAACATCGTTGATTTGTAACATTAATTTTAACTATTTATTTTATTTAAAAAATTTGATCTAATATGTAAATTTATTCATTGTATTTCAAATACTATTACCGATAAAGCAAATAGTAACAAATAATTACACATTTGAATAAATGATCAAAGTTAATATTTTAATATTTAAAACCCGAGGGATTAGTTAAGAAGTCTCGGTAGCATCGTTACGTTCTTGATCTAACTCCCCGCGGTAATCTTCTTTTTAATGAAATGTTGCAAGTACGGTCTTACTCCCACGGGTCAATTTTTTTATTTAAATCCATCGGTTGGTAAACTGAACCCGTCATGTCTGCTGCGCTCGCGCGACATTCGTCGTTAGGTTGCACGTCTCATCTATTCCACCTGTCGAAATTCCGTCATATTTCGTGCTCACTGCTTGTCCATACGAGCTTACGAGAGGGACGCTTTATTAATTTGTTTCAAGAAGTGGGTTGGATGTTTTTTGATATCTGTACGGATCTTTGCTGGTTCGAGATCTTCTTGCAAGGCCGTTTCCCTTTCTCTTTCTGTCTCCGCCTCGCCATCTCCGTTCCTCGATTGGGTGTTAGCAGGAGGACGACGGGATGCCTGCCAGCCGAGTGTGCGATCGGTTGGCGCGAAAGCGACGGAGCGGCGGAAACGAAGGTCGTTGTCGCCGTGTCGTGTCTGTCACAAGTAGGATCATCAGCGAGGCCCAGCGAGCGGCATCGATCGTTAGTTGCAGCGGCCGGAAGGCGGGACGGAAGCTTCAGGGTAGGCGGGACTAGCTCGTCACCGACCGACCAGCTCTCGACGGCCGCTCGCTCGCTTTGTCCGCGACGAGCTGGACCAGCTGCTGGGCGGCGGCCGATGGATTCCCGTGAACAACCACCGCCAGTGATGATCGATCCCGGGCCCGGCGCCATAATTAACGTCGGTCGCGCCGGCGAATGACAATGTACGTTATCCTGGTGAATGAACGAACTGGACGATGCCGAGTGGCCGACCTGCCGTTCCGTTCTTCTCGTCCGGTGCAAGGTGGGCAGGGGTGACGACGACACCGAAGCTCCGCTGGCATGTTTACTCCTCAAGTTCAAGTTGCGTGAGTATTATTACAAATCTACATATTTGTTTCGTAAAATTTATAATAGTAGTTTTTACGGATCAATGTTATATTTTTCACGGTTTAATATTAATTTACTCGTAAAATTTACTAGACAAGTGAGTATGTCTGTAATAACTCGTAAAATCTCGTCACTTTATTATGTTTATTCTACTTACACAATTTTACATAAAAGTTGCTTACTATTATTTAAAATATTCTCTAACAAATTTTAGTTAAATTCGTTGAAATTTAATAGTGTGAACGCGAGGTTTTAATTATAAGGTTTAACTTTAAACTCACTAGAACATGTAAAAAGTCATAATTTTAAAGTTACTAATATTTTTAAATTAAATGTATATGTAATAATAAAGTGGTAATTATGTGTTGAGTGTGTAAGTTATTAAATTCTCATAATGACCGTATATTTTTGCTATATCAAACAATATTCGTGAATTTTTATGAAACACAAATATTTAATTTACTGCTAACAATACAACAATACGGCGCGGGTGTACAACGATACCCGCCTATTTCCTCCGGCAGGTTAGTATAGCCACCAGAGTTGGGAAAAAGTTGTGCAGTACCGATGTCGCATGACACCGAATCTCAATATTGGTTATTAATACTAATCACTCATACTAACATAAAAATCAATTTAAATATCCGGTGCCACACAATTTTCTTTCCGACAGAGCCCGTAATCCGTATGTGCAAACTGTTCATGCGCTAATTCTTCGCATTTCCGTGCCGTCTTCTCGCATGAACTCGGCCCATTCAGTAGTACCTCTCAATAGGCCCAAGTTGCCGTGCACCCGAAACCTCTAGCCGCAGAAATTTGTCCACAGGCCGAAAGCTCCGGCCCATACCAGCCCGAGCGGTTAATCCTGTAGGAGGTGAAACCGGGTGGCGGATTTTTTTTTTCCCATACTCCGATTTCCGTCACCGGAGGCGAATCGCGCACGCCGCCCACTTCCATCTCCGTCCCCAAAAGCTCGTCGCCAAGTCGCAAACCCCTCGCCGCGCCACCGGCCCCCTTCTCGCCGGGCCCGCCGCGTTCGTCTCCCGGCTACCGAGGACCTAAGCCCCATCCCGCCACCCCGACTCGTCGCAGTCTTCGTCCCGCCTCAGCCGCATCCTCCGGTCCCCACCGGCGCCGGCGCGGGTTGCCAGGGCCGCTCTCGGATGCCCTCGCAGGCGCCGCCGTCGCGGTGCTTCGTCAACGCGGGTACTTTCACTGCCGTCCCCCCTCCCGAAGGATCCGTTCGGTTACGCTTGTCTGGGATTTGGACCGTTGGGGCGTTCAACTGAATCTGGGTTCCTTGAGTCCGTATGCGCGAACGCCTCAAGGATCCTAATATATGGACACGTCGAATGCGAAATGAGATTTCCTTTTTCACTAGGGCTGCTTGTCTATACATTCAAACGTGCCGTTAGGGTTTAGATAACGAGACAGTATTTAATGGCGTTTATATCCGTACGAAAATGCCACTGTTTTTTCGTGCCAGCTTTGCATGTTAGTAGTAGCTGACATCATGCATGCACCAGCTGTATTGGTGTAGTTGTCCCACAAATTCTTCACATTGCAATTTCATACATATTGTTCAGATGTACTTTTCATAATGTAGTGTGTTCATATACTTGTGTCGGATTTCTTACTGTGAGTCCACTACGACACTACCAGTCTGCTGTCTGAGTACTTGTGTCACAATGCTGCCACATATGGCTGGCTTTTCATCAGGTGCTGTCAAACTCAGAACATATCCTATCTTTAAGTTTTTTAGCTTGGTTCAAATCCTAAGCTTTGTATCACTGTTTCAAATACTAACTCCCTAGCTATCGCTTCACACGTTTAGTAAACAAAATGCCGTCTTTAGTTATGATCCCTACCTCCCATTTAAACTGCTGCTCTGTTAGATCTTTTTAATTCATGAAGTTTTCATCTTTCTGTTTTCCTTGATTGTGTTATGCTAAATGGAAGTTTTCTGTTTCTATGCGTAGAACTAAATCACCAGTGTTTGTGAACTTGACGCCGGTAAAGGAAAATTCCTTCACTGATTTTGGAACATGCAAAAGAAATGCTGATGGATCCTCCTGTTATGCAAATGGACTGCCAGTTGCAGAGTAATGTGGAGAAAACTACATCTATTGCCTATGATAGGACACATACCATATCACATGAAGATTATGGATGGGCAGGCTCAGTTGTCCGTCCAACAGATGAAGCAGTAATCTGTAAATCTGCCGAGGCATTAGATGCATCTTTAAAAAATTTCTCTGAAACTTCTCAGGTGATAGAACTGGAAAAAGCAAACAATACAGGTGAATCTTGCTCAAATGATGTAAGACTTCAGTTGAGTGTAAGCACAGGAAATGATGGCTTGCAAACTGAAGATGTTGATTTAAATAAACGTAGTGAAGATGCACATCATCTTCAGGAGGAGATACATCTTCCTTCTCCGAGTTCATCACCAGGAACATATAAATTCAATGGAGGTCCCTTGCCCTCTCAAGGAGAGAAAGTTGTAGAAGAGTGTGTCAAAGTGGATGATAATGTTGTTTCAGCAACGAAGAAAGATGGAACAGATCTGGTTGGAATGCATGCAGTGCATAATGATTTGCAGTGCACGCTTGAAGATCTGTCAGAAGTAGCATGCAGCATTGATTTAGCACATAACAAATCTTCTATGCAAGAGGAAAATGAGACGTCTGTCTCACCTATAAATGGCATGGACCAGCTTCTTCATATTAATAGCTGCAATGGTGATACCAGTTATAAAGGGTCAGAGTTGACTACAGAAAATGTTGGAGGCGAAGAAGATCATGCTGTAGCTCTTTGGGTGAAGGTACACTTTTCTTGATGTTCCATATCTGCATCTGCAAACTACATTTAGCATATAATTAATGTGTTTTAGAATTCAGTTGCCCTCACACCACGGTTTTATTGCACACTTGATTTTTTGCATTATATATGTAGTACTGCTCACATTTCAGTTTCCAGGGGCACAATGTTTGCAAAGTTGTTAAAGGTGTATACACATGAATTTAATAAAAATACCAATATACCATGCATGTTTGATTACAAACTTCTAATGAACATCCTTAGATGAGTTTTTCATTTTTGAGAGTCAGACCACCTCCATTGAGTTTGCATGACATTTTCTTGACAGTGAAAAAAGTATACTATATTGATGAATCATTGTCTCAACAAATAGTAGTACGAAAGAAAAAGATGGTGCTTCCATGCATACAAAGATGCGATGAAGCACATATTTTCATGATTAGACTTGAAAATGTCAACTAGAACTTCAATCGCCTTCATTAAGGTCCTGTTTGAATCACACCAGATTCTAAGAATCCGGATAAAAAAATCTGATAGTTTTCCAAATAGGTGAGTTTTTAGAAGATTATAAAATCCTATAGAATCCCATGGATCTAATTATTATTCAAAATTCTATACAATAATGCAAACCAATATACCTAAAATGATAAAATCACGTAATCCAAACAATTGAGATTTTAAAATTTTAAAATTCTAATTATAAAATCCAAGAATCCAGATAAAATCTTGTAATCTAAACGGTAGAGATTTTAAAATCCTAAAATCCAGATTTTAGAATCCAAGAATACTGGATTCTTGGATTCAAATGGAGCCTAAATTCTGTTCCGAATAGCCCTAAAAAAGTTTAATTTAAGGGTAGTTAGTACTAGATACCTGCCATGTTACTTTTTTGGGGTACAATACTACAATATGTATATCCTGTGTCTATACAGAAAGCTCTGTATGAAGTTTTCTTCTATACCACATCTAACCATTTTATTGTCAAATTTAAATGTATTTTTCTGTTTTCCATGCTCGTGCGTGAGAACAGTATATTTGGCATTGGTGATTCTGTTGCAGTTTACTTGATGAGAAATAGGAGAATTTTGTTTGTTGTACTAGCTACAGTACAAATAAGGAACCTGACCTTCACCATTTTCTAGTACTCTGTTTCAAGTCTGCTACTTTTCTTGTGCGATTTTTACACCTGAATACCTTATTTGTGCATGTGTCAACCTTTTCATGTAAAACAGTGGAGAGGAAAATGGCAAACAGGAATTAGATGCTGTAGAGCAGACTGTCCTTTACCTACTCTGAAGGCAAAACCAACACATGACCGGAAGAGCTATATTGTTGTTTTCTTCCCTCGAACAAGAACTTATTCTTGGGTAGACATGCTGCTTGTTCTTCCTATAGAAGAATCCCCGTCGCCGCTCGTGAATGGAACTCATCGTAAATGGAGAAAACTGGTGAAGGATTTGAGTGTTCCTCGATGTTTTATCATGCAAAAACTTGCTATTTCGATGCTAAATTTCAGTGATGAGCTTCATATAGAGGTTGGTTATGTTTGTGTTATTGTCCTTACACATGTAGCAGTATTGTAGTTCTTGACACAATTTATTGATTTGATAGGCAATAATTGAGAACGCTCGGAAGGCCTCATCTTGGAAAGAGTTCGCTCTGGAAGCGTCATGCTCTAGAGATTATACTGATCTTGGGAAGATGCTTGTCAAACTTCAAAATGTAAATCTCGGAATATTGCATCTTGAGCATTTCTAATGTTAGATGTAATTTTCGTCATTTTCCTGATTTCTACTGGTTGCATTATGGAAAGGTTTCCTATGTGGCTATGGTGTATCTTTATGAAGCCTTGTATTTTTACATGTTTTTAATCAATGACATTGAATTAGGTTGCATATTTCCCTAGTTAATGTCACGCATAAACTAACTTCTGTTTCTGGATGATTGTTGTGTACCATATGCAGCTACTTTACCTAGGATGCAATATGGCATTCTGTTAATTCAAATTTTGTGTATCTTGAATTAGAGCCATGGACAATAGCTAGAGAAAAAAGAGAGATTCATTAGCAACTTAAATTGCATATCTTCATGAATAACAAAGCATTTAGCTCTGTAGAAGTTGGGCTATGTTGGGGCCTTGGCGGTGGAATAATAATAGTACTAGAGCTATTTTGCAGATTAAGACTAATGTCCAGAACTTTAGATTAAGATTTGGTGATAAATGAGGCACTCCGCACTCCTATGAGGCTACAAGTAATTGCGATTAGGATACCGATTTTATCAACATCTTATTATTACCAATTGATTGCGAGTTTGCTTTGTCCAATTATAGGCTCAAGAATACTGTTCTGATATATCTGCTGTTTGGGCCAGCAAAAGGAAAAAGACAACTCATACAGGAAATTGTTTTGTTTCACACATTGATTATCAAGGCCCAACATCTGATATTGAAATTATGTATTAAATATTCTAAACTTGCATTCATAGTCTTATCAAACTTGTCTACTTTGTACCTTTTTTATACCTAATATGTCAAAATTCTCATATTGATAGTTTTAAGCATTTTTCACCTTAACCATTTATTTCAGATGATTCTTCACAGCTACATAAGTTGTCAGTGGCTGCAAAATTCTTTTGACCTATGGAAACAAAAGTGTATAAGTGCAAATAATGCTGAGGCTATCGAAATTCTTTATGAGGTATGATAAATTTCTGTTCACTTTTTATCTTGCACTTTTTTCAGTTTGTGATTTTGGAGATGGCTGGTCAAAACCTAACTTTTGCTATCCCTGCACTTCTTAGATAGATACTATATGGTTCGTTACCGTTGTTCTTAATTGTCGTAATGCCCCTTCTCTAAAAAATATGCTATACCCTCATTCAGTACTTTTCATCGCCACATTTATGGTTCCCTCTATTTCCTTGACCTCTCAATCAACGTAACTTTGTTTTTTTTTTACCTAAATTCGCTCATTTATTGCTACTGTAGTTTTGGCCAACTTTGCATCGTGGGCCGTGAACCAAACAGGCCTTTAGTTTTTAGGGTGCAAAGGAGATAGGTGGGCTCATGGGCCAAACTTTTTTGGGTTGCAACAGGACATGATTGAAATAAGAGAGGGCACATGGAGGCCAGTATCCTTACAAACCCTAAAGCCTCCTACTCATCCACCGCCGTTTCTTGTCATCTCTCCTCTCTCTAGCATGCCCAGATCTGGCAGATCGTGTCCACTATGGCGCATGGATTTGTCCACATAGAAGAACTGAGGTCATAGCGTATCAGCGGCACAAGAGGTGCGCTGCACTTAATTTTGATACAAGCAGTGACGGATTATAGGTCTACAGAAGTTCGCGGCACCTGTGTATGGCTGTACCATCATGATTCTTGGTATCTTGCTTAGATCTTCTGTGAGTGTACAGATTAGGATACTAATTAAACAAATAGTGATTCTTCTTTAGAATATACCAGATGTGGATCGATAATATAGTCCATGTGGATTTGCCAAGTCCCTGTTTCATAGATCTTTGATTCTTGTGGTATCTTGCTTGGATCTTTTGTGAGCGTACAGATTAGGATACTAATTAAACAAATGGTGATTCTTCTTTAGAATATACCAGATGCAGGATAGATCGATAAATATAGTCCTTCATGTGGATTTGCCAAGTCCTTGTTTCATAGATCTTAGTTCATTAACTTTATGATTGCTTGCCAAATGTTTTCTTGCTTAGTTAAATGTTTTACTGAGGGCAGAGATATTTCCTCATTGGTGAGGTGTTTAATGGCATCTGTGTAGGGAATCATCAACAGGTTCCGCATCCAATGTAGGCCTCCTCCCCAGCTTCTACCATATGAGTAATCCCACACGATCTATTGGCCCAATCGATTTTATGTGGCCTATCCATGGCTAAGGCAGAATCAGACCAAACCTCCAAGTTCTGTCCCTAGTGTTCTGCTACTTAGCTTTATTTAAGAGCATGTTAATTACGTTTTTACCACACTGATGTAAAACCGCTACAGTTCTAAAATTCATGTTTCCTGTGACGGGAATTCCAGCATACTTTCATACTAAATCATTGATTTTCTGTTGCTACATTTGACGTGATGATTCTTCAGCTGGTTAAAGTGTACCAACTTGTTATACATTGTCTTTGACAGGAACTTAGGCAATCCGTTCTGTGGGACAAGATTGATGAATTATGGAATGCGTCAGTGCAGTCTGATTTAGTTCCGGAGTGGAAAACATGGAAGCAAGAAGCCATGAAACTGTATTTCTCATCACATCCAGCAGGTAATGCTGGCAACAATGACAAAAACAGTTCTTTTGATGATCCAGCTTTAGATCAACAAGTTTGTAGAAAGCGCCTGAAACTTGAAGTTCGCAGAGGAGAAGTTCAAGTATCACTAATGGGAGACACGAACCGCAGTGCTCCAAGTGAGTACTCAAACCGAATGAACCTCCCTATTAACTCTGTCACATACCAAACTGCAGGAGCATTAGAATCAATAAATCAGAATAATGCTGCCACCTTCCCTGGCAATTCTGGTGCCCAGGAGATAGCAGAATCAACTAGGGCAAATCTAGCTTTAGAAAATGCTAGACTTGAGATGGATTCATTCAAGACTTCTCGGCAGTGTTCTGCATACATTGAAGCCAAGGGGAGGCAGTGTGGTAGGTGGGCAAATGATGGTGATATGTACTGTTGTGTGCATCAGAGTATGAATTTTGTTGACCATTCTTCTAGGGAGGACAAGGCACATGCTTTTGAAACTCCACTGTGCAGTGGTACGACTAATACTGGTAGAAAATGCAAGCATCGAGCTCAGCATGGTTCTACTTTTTGTAAAAAGCACCGTTCCCAAACAAACCTGGATCTGATGCATCCTGAAAATTTATTCAGTTCATCTGAAATACTCCATGGGAGGGAAGAATCTCCAAAAATGGTCGAAGAAATTTCTAATTCACACTCTATGTACAGCATAGACTTGGAAAGGGGCAGGAATGCACAGGTTGCAGTTCAAGTGAAATTGACGCCCACCCGGGCTGGAGGTATATCTGGTGAAAATGTTGGGGCAATGGGTGCTGCGTGCGCATCAAGTTCCATGGCAAATACCGATTCAGATACTCCTATTTGTATTGGAATACGCTCTCAGGATGGTATTGTTGAATGCCATGATTATGCCAAACGACATACTCTCTATTGTGAGAAGCACCTTCCAAAGTTCCTTAAACGTGCTAGGGATGGAAAGAGCCGACTCATTTCTAAAGATGTCTTCATCAATCTGTTGAAGGGATGCACGTCGAGGAAAGATAAAATATGTCTACATGAAGCATGTGAATTTCTTTATTGGTTCTTGAGAAATAACCTTACTCATCAACGCTCAGGTCGAGTTAGTGACCATATGCCCCAATTATTGGCTGAAGTGTCCAAAAATCCTGACGTAGGAGAGTTTTTATTGAAGTTGATATCTACAGAGAGAGAGAAACTATCAAGTCTTTGGGGTTTTGGTACAGATGGTTCTAACCAAATAAATCCTCAAAACGTAGACAAACATGGAATTAATCCATCATCTGGTCTGAAGTGCAAAATTTGCACTCATGAGTTCTCTGATGACCAATCTCTTGGATTACATTGGACAGAGGTCCACAAAAAGGAAACCCGGTGGCTGTTCAGAGGTTATTCTTGTGCTGTTTGCATGGACTCATATACCAATAGGAAGGTTCTTGAAAGACATGTACAGGAAAAACATGGCACACAATATGTTCAGTATTCAACTCTGATTCGATGTATGTCATGTAACAGCAATTTTTTAAACACCGATCTGTTGTGGCAGCACATTGTTTCAGACCATGCTCAAGATTTCAGGCTTCTTGATGTTCCTCAACGACCTAGAGGTCGATCTGTTCAACGAGCAGAAATGACAAGTGGTATGCCCCTTTATGATACGATTGATAAGGATGGCTCAGAGAAGTTTGCCTGTAGATTATGTGGGCTCATATTTGATCTTCTGCCAGATTTTCGCCGCCATCATCAAGTTTCTCATATGAACCAAGGTGACGTTGACCATGTTCCACCAGGCCCTGGAAAGTGCCTGCTTAACCATGATCGACACTACTATTATGCCTTTAAGAAAAGTTTACAGCCATCAAGCACATTGAGGAAGAGGAATAGGTCTGGAATTGAGAAAAAATTGAAGTATCCAAGTTCAGATCTATCTATGGTAACATCACAAATAGTTGAACCAGAAACAGCCAGCCTTGGTAAGTTACCGAATTACCAATGCTCAGATGTTGCACAAACTCTATTTTCCAAGATTCAAAAGACAAAACTCCATCCAAGCAATCTTGATATTTTATCTGCTGCTCGCTCTGTATGCTGTAAGACAAGTCTTCTTGCTACATTGGAGGCCAAATATGGATGCTTACCTGAGAACATATTTGTGAAAGCTGCAAAGCTTTGTAGTGATAGTGGCATACAAATTGATTGGCATCATGAGGAATTTCTGTGCCCTAAAGGTTGCAAGTCCATATCAAATTCAAATGCTTTGCTCCCTGTAGGGACTACCACAGTTAATTTGTTTGAACCTCCTGTGAATGATCCTCCAAATGATCATAAAATGTGGGGGATGGAAGAACACCATTATGTTCTTGAGTCAGAACACTTCAGGTGGAAACTTAAGAAAGAGAGGGTTGTTTTATGTGAAGATGTAAGCTTTGGCAAGGAGAAAGTTCCTGTGGCCTGTGTCATCGATGTTGATGCAAAAGATTCTTTTCTCGTTAAACCTCAAGACCTGCTTCTGGATGACAAGTCTGTGCCATGGCAAGGTTTTCACTATATCACAGAGCGTTTGATGGATTCAGCTCTTGTTGATTCGGAGGTAGCTCTTTTGGATTTTAGTTTTGTGTAATCATGGATAAATGTGAACATATTAATTTCCTTTGCCTTGATTCAGATTTTAATTTATTTTATTATCAATTTTTTCCTGATCAGTTTTCCTTTTCCTGCAGAATTCTATGGCTGGATGTGCATGTTCTTATTCCCACTGCTCTCCAGAGAAATGTGATCATGTGAGTTCCTTTGACAGTGCCTATGAGAACCTGGTGGATATCTATGGAACACCCATGCAAGGCAGATTTGCATATGATGAAAATGGGAAAATTATCTTGCAGGTAATTGCGATTAGCATTGTCACCTTTTAGTCTTTTAGATTATTAACAAGTCTACCAGCATATATGGACAATTAAAATTTGCATCCCTCATGTTTGGCTTGGGACCAAATATGTATTGGACTTGCTCTTGCAAGTAGATCTGTTTGAGTTGTACCTTTTTTTTCCGAATACTGGGATATACTTTATTGTGTTTTTCTTATCTCACGCTAACATCAAATTTATCTCGTTTTTACTTATTTATTTTATGAATTGTTTGATGAGTTTGGTCTGTGCTTCCTAATTGATAGGAAGGGTATCCAATATACGAGTGCAATTTATCATGTACTTGTGACACATCTTGCCCGAATAAAGTGTTGCAGAAAGGGCTGCTTGTTAAATTGGAACTTTTCAAAACTGAGAATAAGGTGAAATACTCCTCATGACATGGGTTTCCTGAGAATCTTGAGCACCAGTTGCAAGTTATGTTAATATTGTAAAATTTTTGCAGGGTTGGGCTGTTAGGGCTGCGGAACCTATTCCTCAGGGTACCTTTGTCTGTGAGTATATGGGGGAGGTTGTGAAGGGTGATGGCATGAAACATGCAGAAAGGTTTGATAATTCTTCACTGTGTTCTTTCAAATTAAACAAGAAAAATACTGTAAATTTATTCAGTGTATGAAAGGCAAGCTTCTTTTAAGCCATTTTGCCCCCATTTCTGGTGCATGCAAAAGGTAATGTTATTCTTGCTTGGAAACTGATACGGATTTTTAAATTTCAGAGAGGCAAAAGGTGGATGCAGCTACAAGCTGGACATCACTTCTCAGATTGACAGCGGAGGACTTCATGCAACAGGGACGACATACAAGATTGATGCCACAAGATATGGGAATGTGTCCCGCTTTATCAACCATAGGTAATTTAACTGTTTAATTTGATTTAGGATCGTAAAAAATGGAACCATCATTTTCTCGAAGTGATTCTCATTTGTTTGTGATGCCTTCATGACAGTTGCTCCCCAAATCTCAGCACCCGTTTGGTTTTGGTGGAAAGCAAAGATTGCCAACTTGCTCACATTGGCTTGTTTGCTAATCAAGATGTAAGATTGGTCTACTGTGCTTTCAACTCAAAACGTTTCAGAGTATCTAAGATTAAATTTATTTACTTTTGCTGATTGTTGCCATGCTGTTGCCACCCAGATTGCTACGGGAGAAGAACTTGCTTATGATTACCGACAAAACCTGCTGGCAGGCAGCGGCTGCCCCTGCCTATGTGGAGCGAAAAATTGTCGAGGCCGTGTTTATTGATTTTGCATGCATCCAAAGAATGAACTGCCCCATTGCTCAGCTAAAGATCTTCCGAAGGTTTAACCGTTGGGTCGGCAGCTGAGCTGCTAACATTTGTTCGTTCTAGATTTAGGGTCTCTTTCTTCATGCAACCAATAGGGAATGTGATATAGGACTTACAGGCAGGCATTAGGCACAACATAGCAAGTGATTTTAGTTATGGGAGAGTCATGCTTTACTGACGATTTGTTAGATGCAGCCAGAAATGAAAGCAATTCAGGCTGCAGTGTTCGTAGGTGAGATTTGAGCATCATCATTGTAAAAATACAATTCATTCAAAATTTTACATCTATTTCGCCTTGTTAAATCTTCATGTAATGCGGTATTTTTTTAAGATTTCATTTATCATGTTAACATGGAGAAAAGTCATGCTAACCGTGTGATGGCTGGAAATACAAACCTCAAGGTGCTGGATGAACCTCAAGGTGCTGTGGGCGTACCACGACGTCATAGAACGCGCGAGCCGAAAGCCAAATCCCCCGCCAACCTTTCTGCCACGTAAGCGATCCGCAGCGGAATGCATCTCAGCCCTCCGTATCGAGAGTAAGAGAACGACTGTCGCTTCTCCACGTCAGCGATCCGCGGGATCACCCCTAGGCCAATGAGCGCCCAGCTCCTTTCTTCTATAATAAGGACACCGCCCCCCCGTCTCCTCCACAACAGCTTCCTCGCTCCAACCAAGCAAATTCGCCGACGCTCCAAAGAACCCTTCTCCTAATTCGCATCGATGGCGCCCAAGGCGGAGAAGAAGCCGGCGGCCAAGAAGCCCGCGGAGGAGGAGCCCGCCGCCGAGAAGGCAGAGAAGGCCCCGGCGGGGAAGAAGCCCAAGGCGGAGAAGCGGCTCCCGGCCGGCAAGTCCGCCGGCAAGGAGGGCGGCGACAAGAAGGGGAAGAAGCGGGCGAAGAAGAGCGTGGAGACATACAAGATCTACATCTTCAAGGTGCTGAAGCAGGTGCACCCCGACATCGGCATCTCCTCCAAGGCCATGTCCATCATGAACTCCTTCATCAACGACATCTTCGAGAAGCTCGCCGCCGAAGCCGCCAAGCTCGCCCGCTACAACAAGAAGCCCACCATCACCTCTCGCGAGATCCAGACCTCCGTCCGTCTCGTCCTCCCTGGCGAGCTCGCCAAGCACGCCGTCTCCGAGGGCACCAAGGCCGTAACCAAGTTCACCTCTGCTTAGGCTCTAGGCTTCTGTCCTCTTACTGTACCGTCTGTCTTATCCTAGCAGCAATAGTAGAAGTTGGTGTAGTGACTTGTACCTCTGTTTTCCTGTAGTTAATCGTTGTGGTGCAGTGGTTGGTTCTGATTCTGATTATCTGGTTCTTGTAAGAAATATGATGGTTCATCCTGAACGCTATTGTTATGTGGGATCTTTATACTCCAGCTGCTATGTTATATTCCCTATTACTACCATGCTCTGTTTCACCTGATTAGTGATGCATCTTTTATATGCTCCTGTTCCGGATTCTATTCAGCTCCGAATGAAAAGCATATGTCAGTTCCTTGTTCATCTTGGACTAACTGTTTGCCTGGAAAATTGCTCCAGTCTTCTGAGGTAAAGTAAAAGAGAGTGGTAGAACTGCTTTGATGACCAATTTCTTTGGTTCCACTGCTCTGCACCGAATCTGTGCGGAGTTGTGCTTCTACAGCTTTGAACATTTTGTTGTTGTGTACAATTTGCTCCGTTGAGGCCTGAAGGCAGTTCTACTGATTTGGTTTGGAGGTAAGGTAGGCTTCCGCGATATTTGGGCGGGGCTTGAATTTAGAACTGGGAATTTGCCGAGGGCAGCATATTTGGGGGGAACCTTGTCAGAACTTGTCTCGAACCTTGGGGGCGTGAGGAACTGAAGCGTGATCTGAAGATGACTTGAAATGAGGCGCTGGAGAACAAGACGGAAGGCGGGGGGCCGCGGGGCTGGGCTGTATGCGGCTGAGGCCCAAGAAACAACCAAATATGATAACCAGCACACCTGCAGGTCAAAGAAAGCCTGAAAAATGTCCACACCTCCACCCCAAAAAGCATCTCCAACAGCTAAATTGGAGTAATTGGAGGGAGAGAATCAACCGCAGGAGCACAGTTAAGCCCCATTTGGACTGGATTTTTTTTTTTCATTTTTGCGTTTTTTCTGTAATATTGAATTGATTTCTCTAAAATTTCTATGAAATTTCTTCATTCCAAACGGGTATTTAGAGTTGTTACGTGCGTATATTCAAAATGATTTAATGATGTGAGTTTAGGAGTTGTTGGAGGAAGACACTTTTCTTCTTTGTTGAGTTGTCACTGCCTGCTTTTTCTGTTGAGGAGAATGTGAATATTCCTTCAACATTGAGCCATGACTTTGAGGAAATGCGAGCATTTTTTCAACACTTACGAGTTTCATGTTCACTTGCTATCTTCCATCCCAGCCATCCTCGAACTATTTTTTTTTTCAGTACAATATCTTGCATCTTATGCATCCAACAGTAAATTTACTGAAAGATCATTGATTTGGGACTTGCTAATTTTTGGTCATCTGAAAATTGCGGTCCCTTTGATCAATGCTTCACAGCGCTTAGATCTAGATCAGAATGTATCTTATAATTTTTTTTCCTGCACTCCTAGCTCATATTAATAATTTATTTTCTATAATTAGTTTATAAAAAATCCTACAAAACAGACTTTCACTATAAGACAAATTAATTGGACGGTGTGTTATATATATATATATAGATAGATAGATAGATAGATAGATAGATAGATAGATAGATAGATAGATAGATAGATAGAAAGATATAGTTGATTGAACTCTGTTTTCAGTAAAAGCTCCTGAGTTATCGGAGAGGAGGATATGCAACAAACAGAGCTAAACACCACATCGGATTCTACACGAGCGATGGGGCCTACCTCCTATCATTGGCTCGGTTTTACGCCCCACAGCTTGTAAGCCTCGTCTCCACCCGAATTCGTAATAAGAGATTGGTCGCGGATGCCCTCTCAAGCAAATGCTTGAATCAGTGATCTGTCCGGTGGTCTCTCTGTGCAAGCCATAGTTCAATTTCTTCGCTACATAGCTTGTTGCAGGTTATTCACTCGAAAGCATCCACGCCGGACAAGTTCATCTGGAAGTGGTCGGCCTCAGGGGTTTACACCGCTAGCTCAGCTTATCGGCCTCAGTCGTTTATCCAATTTTGTAGTTGTTGTTTTTGTTTTTCGGGTCGAATCTTGCCGGTGGTGTATGTATTTCTGTGGCAGACAGGATCATTTTGTTCTTTTGTATGTTTTCCGACTCTCTTCTTACGACACGTGCCACGAACGTTTCTCGAAAAATTATTGGCTCATTACACAGCGGCAGCAGAAACTGTTTGTTTGCACTAAAGATTATGAAAATTTATTAGAATGTGAAAATTTATATAAAAACTAGATTGTGAAAAGTTGTTATATAAAAATTGAAACAAACAAGTAGAATGTGAGATTATGAACTAGAAATTTTTGTATGGTGTGAGATAATCTAGCAAAAGTTATGAGAGAGTAAATTGTGAGGTTATAAATTTTGAGGGGTGCAACTAGTGAAATTTAGAGCAAAACTTAGACTATTTGTTTCTATTAGCATTATAAAGTAGTAGGATCTCAAAATCTATGAAACAAACAGGGCCGAAGAAGAGAGGACCGAGCGCAGCCGCAGGCGAGGCAGGAGACAAGCGAATCGGAGATTGAGGATTTCGAACGCAATCCATTCCACCGGTCGCGATCTCCACGGGCAGCGCCGTGCTATCGACCAGGCGCCGGGCGTGCAGGGAATCCGGCGCCATCGCCCTCGCCTAAACTTCCTTTGACTGGCCGTTTCTTCCTGCTGCTGAGATTCCATCGTCGCCGAGGGATGGAGCACCATGTCATTTCTTTAGTCGTCCTCCGCCGGGAGATCGATGCCATGGTCGCCGTCGTCCACCGCCTTTCCACGGCCGTCTTTTTGACCGGGAATATCTTTGGAGATCCATCCATGGCCCCGGCGATAGCTCGAGCTCGGGCGAAAGCAAAGGCCTGGTGCTGTCTACGTCCCCCCATGCTTTCTCGCATGCACGTACGGCTCCTCTTCTTTCCACTTCTTCCCGTCTTCACCGCAACTGTTTTTTTCTGTCTAGGACTACGTATGAAATGAACATTGGCATCTGCAAACCGTACGTGGATGACAGGTGGGTCAGACACCTGGCTAGCTGTAGCTGAGGGAGCTACTGAGTAGTCAGCGACACATTCGTGGCCATCCCGGTGCTTGGACTTGGAGGCTTGGAGCTCCATGCTCCAGGGATGCAGGATCTTAGCCCGAGTTGCGTACAAGCAGACTTATCAGCTGTATGATGTTTACCATTGCCGCCAGCTTGAAGAAACTACTTTGGAGGCTGAAAACCACCCTGGATTTGGACGTTCAGAAGACTGCCAGGCTTAGCTTAACGGTCTTGACCAAGATAACATGAAGAGAGTGACCGCTCTGTATATGTTAAACGTGGTCTGAGAACATTTTTCAACGCCTGAATCCATTCAATCAAGGTCATGAGATCCAAGAAATTAGTATCAAAGAGAGTTTCTGCAGTTTTATATGACTTCTTGCCAAGGACTTATGAGTGCAACTGCTAATCTGAGATGCTGTCTAGGTGCTAAACCTTTAGATTTTTTTTGTCGAGATCATGTACCTCAGATGCTCGATAACTCGTACTCGTACACGTGGGTTAAGACTCCGAGGAGTTTAGAGGTCGGACGACAGCGCACGAACGCGCGGTCCGACCCCCGAGGCAATGGTCTACAAAAGAAGTCTTAGCCGCGCTAAAACGCACGGTGACGCCGACCTCCGAGAGCTAACCCTCGGAGACCGACCCTTTGGGGTAGGTGCAGCATTATGTCATATTTACTCTGGTGACCAACCGTTCTGACGGGACAGGACGAGTTTCACCACGACGACACTCCAGCTGAACCCGCAGAGCCAGACGGGCCGCGACAGTCAACGGACAAGACTCGGCTGCACTGTGACTGACACTACAGTGTCGAACAAGCGCTACAGTACCCGCCGCTGCGTGCGAAGCGACGGGTCACGCCCGCGCGTAGACGTAACGAATGATGATGACGCCAGTGGAGACCCACCAGAACCGCGTAGGGCCCACCATTTTGTAACTCCGAACCGCTCTATATAAAGGAGGGTCCGAGAAGCGATAGAAAAAGGAGAACAACAAACAGAAAAAAACCAAAGTTCAGAGCTCTTACGCGTATCCGTTCACACGCAAGCAACTTCTCGAATACGTGCATCGAGCACCTACGATTTAATTACCGAATCCTAATGAATCCGACTCTTTATACTCTCTCGTAAAGATAAACCACCTTTTGAACGTAAGGTATTACACTGTTTGAAGTGGTCTGAACCAGATAAAAATTCTCTTGAGTCTTTCGTAGACTTAAACCATATCAAATACGAAGGTACATCACTCTCACGATCATTTTTCGTACTGTGCCGATGATTAGAAGGCCGACGTTTCTCTCGAACAATCTGAAAGTGATAGATCGAGTTACGGGTCTTTAGCATGTTCAGTAAATGGAGATACTAGGTTGCAATAGCAGCAACTTTATTATCAGAATGGCGACGCTATGGGTCTTCCCTCGTGAAGGTTCCATCTTTCGACGTTGCCTATAAATAGCCTCAGCGCATCACCAATCCTCGCCAACATCGGGATTTCACGAACCTTGACCGAACTGTGGGAATCTGAGGAATGATGGACTGCAGGAGGGAGTGCTCGGAAACCTTGAGGTAAGATGATAAACGATGCCATTCTTCTTTCGTTTATATGCTCATACATAACCTGATGATTCTGCCGGGTAGTCGATGGCTATTTACAGTTATTACTAACACCAAAGAAGAGCTCGACCCAATGCTTTATTTCTGTCCTAGTGGATCCTGATTCGACATTAAAAGTATATTGATTATTTCCCAATAAACGAAGACTTTTTTCTGTAAATACTGCGTATTATGGCGTTAACTGCACATATTATCACTTTCACCATCTAACGGATCACCGGTGGACCTCCTAATTAACCAGGAAGTAAACCTAAAGCATACAGCATCTGTTGTTTTCCCTAGCAGCAATATTCATGTATAGTACTGGAATGCTATACGTTCAATAGCATTCAACTAAATCACACTAGAGCATATGCACGTGTTGCCAGGAACAAATGTGCCGCCTGCTTCAGGCAGTACAACAGGATGCAGCACTTGGTGGAGCACATGCGGGTCTCTTACCATTCAGTGCACGAGCCCAAGTGCGGCGTCTGCCAGAAACACTGCCGCTCGTTCGAGTCGCTCAGGGAGCATCTCATCGGTAAGGGTCTTACTCTTGCTTGCTTACCAGTAGTAAGATCGAAGAAGATGCATGGCAGCTTGAAGCTGAAGAACAAGATTGCTCGCGCGTCTCTTCGATCGAGGGTGATTTCTGACTCTTTGTTTCCGGCCTGATGCTCAGGGCCATTGCCGAAGGCGGAGTGCGCGCGAGTCTTCAGCGTTCGCGGCTGCAGCCTCTGCCTCAACATCTTCGAAACCAACGCTGCCGTCAGATATCACCGGGCTGCCTGCCAGTACTCTCGCGCTGCTCCGGTAATGGTTCCGATCGATGCATACTCCATCACTTCCTTTGCGTGTATTCAGATTTTTTTTACATCAACTCCTATATATGCTCTTAAACTTTGAATCTTATTTATGCGATTTCAGTTGAAATTGAAATCTAATATTGCCATTTTTTTTTGTATTATTCCAGATGCCTAGGGGTGGCGTAAGTGGCCGTGCGGTTGCTCTGGCTTGTAAAATGGTTGGAGGTGGTAATGACGGCTCGCTAGACCTTTGCGCAAAGGTATGCCTCATTGGGGAAGACGAGAACATCATTTTCCAAACCTATGTGAAACCTCAAGCTCCGGTCACCAACTACAGGTAACTACCACGTCCTTGCCGCCCGTTACTTCTCATGCAGACATGCTACATATGGTGAACGTTCAAGCTAGACAAGGAAATGAAAGAGCGGTTTTCCAAGCTTATGGTTTACGCATTTCAGGTACGAAGTGACCGGTATAAGGCCAGAGCACTTGAGAGACGCAACGCCAATGAAGGTTGTGCAGCGGAGGATCCAGGACATCCTGTGCAACGGGGAGCAGCTGTGGAGGTTACGCCCTAGGAGTTTTGGAAGGGCAAAGATCCTTGTTGGCCATGATCCTGAGCGCCTAGGGTTGGAATACCCGTCATTCATGATCAGGTGAGGAGCACAGTACAAATAAGTCAATATAATTTATATGTCTTCTTTCTATAGATCTTGCATACTGAATAATTGTTCAGGAATCTGGAGTCAAGTATTTTCTTTACACAATGTTATGCCCTGTGCAGGGACACTGCAAATTACCCACCGCTGATGAAAACCAGCAAACTGAGCAACTCCCTGAAGTACCTTACACAAGCATATCTTGGGTAAGACACTTGCTAACTGATCTGTACACCCTCTTTCCACTCTCTAATATTTGAACTGTGTCGATGAGATTGTTCCTATCATACTACAGGTACGATATTCATACTGGTATTCAAGATCCCTACGAGGACTGTGTGGCATCAATGAGGCTGTACATCAGGATGAGATCACAAGCTCACCCGAAGGATTACGTATCCGGTTCGGGAGAGGTGCAGAACAACTACCCGGCCTGGAGGGAGAGGGAGCTGGAGAGGATGAGCCCAGAAGAACTCCTGGCACTTTCAGCATCGGACTACTATTGCTGGTGCCTGGATTCCTGAATTGATCGCCTAAAGAGAATAAGGCTGAGCCACATTTGTTGGTCCAATCACTAGTATTCTGATCTATGTACAATAATAATCTTTAGACGTACAAGTAGCTTGAGGCTTGATTGTAGTGGTGATAGGTATAATTCTTAGTGCAATTGTTTGTATGTATAAAAAAGGTCATGTTATCATATAATATCGGCCATTTAGTATTGCAAGAGGTGTGATTACTATTAGTAATAATATGTGTCAAGACGTTTTTTGTTGTTTGTTTTATGAATCTAGAAAACGAAACAAAATAGCAGAATATCATCCAAATGCAACATGCAAGATAATATGATTTGTAACTTCACATAATGAATGGATTTCAAACACATTTTGTACTTCCTATCAGACAGTTTAGATACAATAAACAGATACATATGCATACAATCCCTGCAGTCAGAAGGCCGTATAGATCATATTTGCTTAATTAATCACTAATAATGCTTTCAAGTTTTGCAACTGTACAACAGAAGCCTCCTGCTAAAATCATGACGGCTTCGGCGCTTCCTTAGTTTCTACCGGTGGGGTCGTCTTATTCGGAACGGGCTCGGGGGGCTTTACCTGCAGCTTGCCGTCCTTCTTGCCTTTGGACTGGCTCCTGTTCAGCTTAATGAACTCAAGACACTGCCGAATGATGGTCAGCACGGTGAAATGCGTCTCGAACTCGTTCCTGATGACAGGTGGGTGGCGGAGATTGGGCCCGTTGTTGCTCCAGGTGTAGTTCTCGATGAAGTAGACACAGTCTGTTCTAGCCCTGAATGAAACCTCGCGTAGAAGCTCCTCGGCTTGCCTTAGTGATTTCATGGACTTCTTAAAAGTTAAGACTATCATAAGATTAAGCCCTGTTGTCAACAGACGATGAATAACAATTAGATTCAGGCTAGAGAACAGATGCCAAGTAAAAACTGACTAGATGCAAAATTATTTTAGCAAAAGAGAGGTTCAATGTTTTCAATAGGTGTGAATGAAATTAAAGATGCAAAGACCGATTAACTTGTACTCCTAGATTTCAACTGGCAAATTTTACCAGCCTTTTTCCTCCATGGTGCAGATTTGCATCTGACAACGTTGGCCCAAATCAATATTTAAAAGCATATGCATCGGAGATTTCTATCTTTTGATTCATCTATGTTTCAATGGTTGATGTCTATACTGTATCTACGTGGATCAGGCCGCATTCTGTTAGAAATTGATCTTCATCCATTTTGATTCAACGGTTTTAATGAGTCCATGAACTAATCGCGCTCTGATCGAGAGCGTCTAGCCCATTATGGCTGGTGAGCCCCTGTCACCAGCGCCACAATAAATAGAGATGGGGGTCGACCGGAACTCATGACCTAGGTTCATTCGTACCACCGCACCCCACCGATATCTCTAAACCGATCTGTGAGGGGGCGCTGTGCCGATAGAAAGCGCCACCGCCGTCACTAGGAGATCGACGACGTCGCCGTGACTTCTACGTCACTACCATTTTCACCGACCGATGCTGCCCTAGCGCAGAGGACAGCACCGACAAAGAGCAGATGGCTGGATCGTCTTCCTCGACTCCGACGACCGGATCCGAAGGTATTGACCACCTCCGAACCACGGATTTATTACCGACACAGAAACTCTCGGATCTACACTCTAGACCCAGAGAAAAGATTACAACATTGGTATCGGAGCCAGATCTAGGAGTGGATCCCAACGAGTATGGAAAAACTCGCCGAAACTCTACCCGTGAGCAAAGATCCGAAAAAAAATTGTAGCCATCGGCTACACTGTGACAGATGCCCTCGGGCTCCGCAAAAGAACCGCAAAAAAGAAAGAAAAGAAAAGAAAGTCGCAAACGCGAAAAAGAAATCCAAGAAAAAAAAAGATCTAAAAAAAAAAAACCGGCGCGAGGCCCCAGGCGCGTCCTTTTCAAAATGGTTTGAAGCCATGTAAGAAGAAATGAAGTCTATAAAAGCTAATAAAGTCTGAGATTTAGAAGTAATTACTAAAAGAGCCAAAACAGTAGGCTGTAAATAGGTCTACAAGACAAAACTCGACTTCCAAAGAAACGTAGAAAGATATAAAGCACGACTCGTGGCAAAAGCTTTTACTAAAGAGAAGGGATTAATTACAATAAGATATTTTCTTCGGTCTCATGTAAAGGTTCTTTCAGAATCATAATGGCACTAGTGGCTCATTATGATTTAGAGTTACATCAGATAGATGTAAAGACAGCATTTCTAAATAGAGATTTGGAGGAAAATATTTACATGGCACAACCGAAAGGTTTTGTTATGGAAGAAAGTGAAAAACTGGGATGCTGTCTAAAGAAATCGATTTATGGGTTAAAGCAAGCTTTAAGACAATGATACTTAAGTTTGACAGCACGATAAAGAAATTTAGGTTTAAAAAAAATATAGAGGACAACTGTGTTTATTCAAAGTTTAAAGATGGAAAGTTTATCTTCCTAATCCTGTATGTAGATGATATCCTACTAGCTAGTAGTGATGTCAGTCTGCTACTGGAGATAAAGAAGATTTTGTCCTCTAACTTTGACATGAAAGATCTTGGTAAATCTTCGTTCGTTCTAAGAATCGAAATTCATCGAGATAGAAAAAAAGAGGTATTGGGACTGTCACAAAAGGCATATATAGAAAAAGTATTAAAAAAATATGGTATGCATAAATGTAGTCTATCACCTGCACCTATAGTCAAAGACGACAGATATGAGAATTTTCAATGCCCCAAGAACCAATATGAGATCGATCAAATGAAAGCGGTTCCATATGCTTTAGCTGTCGAAAGCTTACAGTATGCTCAAGTATGTATACGTCTTGACTTAGCATTTGTTACTAGGTTACTTGACAGATTTCAAAGCAATCTTGGAATAGAGCATTGGAAATTGATAAAGAAAGTCTTACGCTATTTGCAAGGAACAAAAAGTCTCATGATGATATACAGAAAATCAGATTCACTCTATATAGTGAGGTATACAGATTCTGATTATGCGAAAGATGATAGAAAGTCTACATTCGAATATGTGTTTACTCTCGTTAGAGGAGCTATTTCGTGGAAAAGCTCAAAGCAAACCGTCACTACATCGTCCACAATGTATACCAAATTTGTAGCATGTTATGAGGCTACGGAGCAGGTGAACTGGCTTAAGAAGTTCATACCCGATTTAAAAGTGGTTAACGACATCTATAGACCACTTAAATTGTACTGCGATAACGAACCCACAGTAACGTATGCACACAACAATAAGTCAAGTGGTGCTGCTAAACATATTGACATAAAGTACTATGTTATGAAAGATAAAGTTTGAGATCAAATCATAAGTCTTGAGCATATAAGCACCGCAAAGATGCTAGCGGATCCGCTTACTAAAGGTTTACCACTCAAAGTATTTATTAAACATGTTGCCGGCATGGGTTCAAGGGAAAGACTGTGATTTCTGAACTAAAAGATGGTCTAAAATGTATAGTAACTATTTCAAAACAAAAAAATACATTGTAGCTGTTAAGTCTATCGACGATTGATCGTGACGATGAGCCAGTTTTATGTATTAATCTGTAATGAAATGAGTGAAGTTAAAAGTAATAAAAATAAAAGTAAAAAGTGAGATCAAAGGGGAGAATGTTAGAAATTGATCTCCACCTATTTTAACCCAACTGCTTTAATGAGCCCTTGACCTAATCGCGCTCTGATCGGAGGCGCGCAGCCCATTATGGCTGGTAGGCCCCTGTCGCCAGCGCCACAATAAATAGAGGTGGGAGTCGGCCGAGACTCATGACCTAGATTCATCCGTACCGCCGCACCCCACTGACATCTCTAAACCGATCTGTGAGGGGGCGCTGTACCGACGGAAAGCGTCACCGCCGTCACCACCATGACGACCGCCGTCACCAAGAGATCGACGACGTCGTCGTGACTTCTACGTCACTACTCTTTTCATCGACCGACGCTACCTTAGCGCAGAGGACAGCACCGACAAATGGCAGATAGCTGTATCGTCCTTCTCGACTCTGACGATCGGATCTGAAAGCATTGACCACCTCTGAACCACAAATTTATTACCGACAGAGAAACTCTCATATCTCTTATACCCAGAGAAAAGATTACAACACATTCATCCGTAGAAATACTCCAAACGAAAAACCAAGCATCGTGAGCAGTTCTAGAACCCTCTGGAAGCAAACTGACCTTTGGCCCTGACGGCCGCAGAGATCTCCGGCAGGCGCTTGATGGCGGCGTTTCGCTCCTTGGTGGGCGCGTCGCAGCGCAGCACGAGCACCACGCATTCCGGGTCCCCGTCGCTGATCGCCGCGTCGATGTCCGTCCGCGTCAGCCTCGCCGTCTCGGGGAGCGGCGACGCGTCCAGCAGCTCCACCACCGCTTCGTCCCCCATCTCGCCGTCACCGCCGGCGACCGTGGCCTTGACCCTCTTCCGCCGCCTCGACCCGTCGGTGCCGCCGCCGGG